>VWZS01003477.1:2749507-2852823 GCA_013397075.1 Rhabdornis inornatus
ATTTAAGTTGCACTGAGAGCCAGAGAGTTTTGTTGTTCGTCAGTTGTTTTTTTCAACACAGATAATCTTATTAAGAGTTTAAATTTCCTAAATTCCTGTGCAATTTATTTTAATTTGTAATTGGAACAGCAGGACACTTCTATTCAACTGCAGGCTTTGCTTATCTGTTCCTGATAGCTTTAGCCTTCCATAGGTTATCCTATAACTTGTTACCTTTGTATAAGGCTGTATAAAAGAATAAAGCTACTGGTAAGCTTCCATGGTAAATGCAGCACATCAGAGAAGAGGCCTTGACAAGTTGGTGTGAGAAATCAAGAAGTTGGGAAGAAAGGTCTTGCTCATTGCAGCAGTCATATACCCACAGGTTCTGTACCTGAATTCTGGTCTCTTGTGATTCTGTTTGTGAGCCTGGTGTGAATGGAGTTACTGCAGAGCTGCTCTTACTTAGAAATTATTTTTATTAGTGCAGAGGCATAGTTATTTTCTGCTGGAAGTGAGCCAAAAGTAAACTCTCATCAGAGCAAGATTGCAACGAGTTGCACATATCTGGTGTTACACCTAACATTTATTTGTAGTAGACAGATTAAAAATCTACTGAATACTTGGACTGTGAAAGTGCTGGCTTAGAACTATCTCAGTAGGATCTCAAGCAGTCTGTTTTAATGAAATTGTAATATGTTCTGCTTCGATTTTAGTTCCCTATGAGTAAATTACATCTTGAGGAAAGGTTATGTGGGTTTGTTTTTAATACAGCCCTGTTGCAAGGTACATGTATTGCCCATTATGAAACCTTTGTTGCCAACAATTAGTAAAAATTGTCTCATTTAAGCTTATTCTGATTTAGAGTGCTGATTTCATTAGCAAGGCAGTAGACTTGTGTGAATTAAATTGTACTCTGTTATGTGTTCCTCCTACCCTACCAGAACATAAACCTTCATTGTACAGATATACTAAAACAGTAAGGAGTGAATAATTGCTGCATACAGTTTGGGATATATCAGTTTAATGTTTTTCATATTCATTATTTTGTAAGACTTGAGTGTTATTTTGTAAATATTTCTAACATACTTGGTGGGGTGAGAAGAGTTACTAGTAGAATTATCATCAAATCAACTTGTGTATTTTAAGTGCTCTTATGTACTCTACTGGCTTTCATAATTCTACTCTCTATTTGATGCATATTAAAAGGTATGGGAAAATAGCATGATTTTAAAGGAGTGGCCATTTACAAATGAAAAGCTTTCCTCTGTATCTGTTGCTATAGTAACCAAGCAGCTTTCCTGGGGTCCAAAGAAAACAGTGTGTATAACCGAGCTGAGTAGTGCTGTGTTTTGTTTCAGAAGCAGAAATTATTGCCCACTGGCCTTGAGATTGCAAATTGAGCTGTTTGGCTCTGAAGCTGTACACTGTATCTACATTATGTGCTTTTTTCCTTTAGAAATTTGTGTTAAAGATGTGGCTCTAACTCACAAAGAGCCCTCATTTCTCACTTATGAGCATTTCTGCAAAACTGAGGTGACTAGGTGATGCCGTATGGACTCTGGTTGTTTTCTTGCCCCTAGTTTTGTGGGGGTAATACCTTGTTGTGTTATATTTCCTGACCAAAATGTAGATAAACATATGCATGTGCCCTTAGTATTTCTGTTCAAGGAGCTGATTGGACATGTGAAGTATGTATGTGCTCTGTTCAAGAGGATTAAAACTTTTTTTACACTCAGAGTGAACACATGTTTTTTCCATATCCCTGTGGCCTTCCTGATAGGAGCAACCCATGGCAAAGGCAGATGCTCTGAACATTTGAAAAAATAAAAATCTACTTTGGGAGATAATGTATGTGTGTTCCACTGCAGATTCCATGTCAAGTGTTTTTGTCACCTGATTTTTAAATAAATTCTTGTGCTTCACATTTCAATAATATTAAGGGTTTTTTTCTGTTGTATTTTTAACTCTAGCTTTCAGAGGAGGGAAGCAACTAAAGAAAAACACTCCAGTAATATATACTTGGGATCAGCAGTGCTAACATTGGAAACTTGCTGTGGGTTTTTTCTTCATCAGCACCATTAGCTGGTATTTTCTTTCCTTTCTCTAGCCAGTATTTTTGCTCAGCATTGTTAGTTCTGTCTACATGAAGAACTTACGTTGTTTGGATTTTACAATTCCTTTGAAATTTGTGTTGTAGAAGCATTTGTACTGGATAGATGTACTTAGCAGCTGAGCTGTTCCCACGGAAAGAACAAAATGGGTGGATGGTACCTTTGTGTCAGATTATGTCCATATCAGAGGTTGCTATGAGCAGTTTTGGTTGAAGCAGTAGGAGAAACACTTTCTTTTTTGAAGTACTCTCATGCTCTGGGTTATCTCAAACAATTGGTACACTGAGACTGTGGTTCAAGCAGCAGCTGTTCTTTGGTCTGATTGTGTCTCTTTTTTCTGTCAGAACTAGCATATGTGATGTTAAATTCATGTTCTATGAGTGCCAGTATTGACTGTCAGATCTTTTAAAAAAATTCAGTGATTGCTTATAATTTTAGCAGACTCTTTTTGATAAGAGACTAAATATTTTTTTTTAATCGGGCAGTTACAAATTTGTACAGTACTTGTACACATTGTACAAATTTTCAATGTATTCCTCCACAGAAATTTTACCTTTTTATTGTTGTTAATATCTAGATAGTTTGGAAGATGAGCTGCTTTTTTCATTGTTGTTCAGAACTGGAGTTTTAGTCTAGCTCCTAATTTTTAATACAGAAGTCTGAAAGTTTCTATATAATACAGTGTCTCTAAAATTGCATGACATACATATATATATACACACATATAAGAAACATAAGGTGTGTACATACTATTTCATTCTGTTTTCAGATACAGGGCAAGTGAACCAGTCTGATTTGAGAGTTATAAAGGAGTATATACAAGCTTATCTTCATGGAACCATTCAAACATAATTTTGGATTAACTGTGATACACAGTGTAAATACAGAGTTGCATGGTCACTTAAACTAAGTGCACTTACTTCTGCCTACCATTCCTTTAAGTAGACTAGAAATCTTAATACATTGAAAAGTAATTCCTTGGCTTACATTTTAGAAAAGCCCTGGAGCAACAGAAAACATAGAGGGAATGGGTTTGATTTCTAATTATAATACCAATTTTCTCCAGCTGCCCTTCAGCCTGTATATCAAATATTATCTAATTTGTGTATTATGTCAGAATTATCTTGTGGAAGGATCTGAAGACAGAAGTGCTAATTACTTTACAGATTACATGAAAGTTGCTCTAAATGGACAAAGTGCCATGGGGGTAAAAAGTACCAAGTCGTAATGGCATGTGAACTAATTGGAAATATGTAGATAACTAAGACTGAAATTCTGTAGGGTCTTGAAAGCCAAGGCAAATCTTTATATTCCATACCATGACATTAGTCGCTGCACAGCTGGCTTACCTGCTGCAAGAATGCCTTCCTAAATTGTGCCTGTTTGCTGATGTCTAGCCAGGTAACTTAGAAGTAATGTGTGTCAGAGGAAGATGTCTACTCAAATTTATCTTGCTTTTCCATATAGGTGGATGTGGCTGTGGTGCATTTCATACCATTGGTGCAACCAAAGATACAGCAGCCATTTGAGCTGGTAGAAAAAGTGGTTCAAAGTGTTTTTCAGTTTAGAAGAAAATACTGCTTCCGTGGAATTGAGTAAGTATTTTTAATGACAAATTCCCAGGTAATGTTTTTGTTAAATGCATCAGCTACTAAATCAGCTATGCATTTGATTTTATTCTTCCAATTTTAAATTTGTCATCATAGTTCATCAGATCTTTCCATTTCAGAATGGTTTCTGGACATAAAAGTATGAGATTAATATCTAATGTAATCATGTAATAATTACTCGTGCATTTTTGTTAGTGCAATTGAAGTTGTTGAAAATCACTAGGATAAAATGGTCATCTTTTCAATAGTTCGTCTGTCTCAGAAATGAAAAAAACCAGCCCAACCACAAAAGTACAGAATGATTGAGTTCAAAAAAAAAAAGTATCAAAATCCAGAACCAAAGATGGCAGTGTAAGGAAAACATAGTCTGTAGGAAATTTTGCTTATTTGGGGATATGTCAAAAGGTCAAATTTTTGTTTATGTGCTTGCCCTTTTATGGGGTTCTTTTAAGATACTGGCTCTTTAAAAATCCCAGTATCTTACTGAGGCAATTTATTAGGTTCTCTGATGTGAGAAACCTGCAGTCTCTTTGCCAAGGATCTTGTTGAAACTCCAACACTGCCACGTGTCTGACTTACTATGGGCAACGCCCAGCATTCAGCATTGTAGAGCGTGTGATAGAGGTGCTGTTAGGACTAGAAGCATCTCCTAGGCTCCCTGAATGCTTCTGGGCATAGTTTTGGCCCTGATGCAGTCTAGAATTAGGGTGGATACTACCTTACTGTACTACAAGCCTTCTATGTCACTATTTTAAAGGTGAACAAAGAATTTTGCATCTAGTTTTGGGTTGTTGGGTTCTTTTTCCTTGAGGCCATGAATGCCATTGATGTGTGGGATGCAGACAATGGATCTAAAATTAGTATAGATTTCTCTATAAAGTTTGAGTATGCATTTGGAAGTGTTTAGAAAATGAGGTGTTTAAACTCCAGACTGGTTTGATTTTGACTTATAGGGTGGTGGTGATTTTCTTGCTGTTTTGCTTTTTTTCTACTGTGAAGGAATGGTTTCTCTTGACAATGTAAGCAGAAGGCATGTGCAATCAGCTATCTATGTTATGTACAGTATTCCTACCAAAGTTTAAAAAAAAACCTCCTGACTTTTGTGTAATCTCAAATTGCTAATAACTGCTTTGCATTCTTTTGAGGCAAGGAGGGGGAATCTGAACTTTTGGACATCACGTATTCCCCTAGCAGCTTATCATACCTTAGCCCTAGTGGGCAGCTAAGAAACACAATCCTCTTATCCTTTAGCTGACCTGAAAAAAAAAAAAAATTTGGTGTATAAAAAAGCTGTTAAGTTCATTCTAAGGTTCTCTATCATACAGACCGTATAAAAACAAGGCAATAGAATCACTTTATATTTGTATATAAATTCTGGGATTTGAGATGTGAAATACAAGATTGCACTATGAAGTCCATATTATAGTTTGAGTTGTGGTTCACAGACATTTATAAGATGGTTCATAGTCTATAAAAAAAAGACTATGTAGACTTCGCTCCAGGTATGTTTTTTAACTATGGAAACAAAGGAAAGAGGGATATTGAAATAGAAATTGGTCCATTTTAACCTTGCTGACCTAGATGCTGAACTAATGGGAATGTTTTGACAAAGGCCTGAAGTAGCACATACTTCAAAACAGGTTTCCCAGAAGTTTCATTTTTCACTTACAGTTTTAAACCCATTCTTAACTTCATATTCTATGCACCCATGAGGAACCACTTACCATTACTTGTACAAAGCCTTTTGACTAGTTTGTCCAGCCAACCTGCCAAACACATCTGGTGGGGGGAGTGCATGTTACTGCAATTACATGCACAACATTTTTACGTATCATGTATGTAACACAGAAATTTGGAAATTGAGAAGTGCCTGTGAATCATGTGCAGATTTTTTGCCTTTCTGGCCTATTTTAGGCTGAGAACTGCTGATGGTCATTTAAATGTTTTAGTAAGAGCTGGTCATTTCAAATGTTCGCACTGTGTAGTATATATTTTTGCGTGACATTAAAAGTCACTTATATAATACTCTTCATTGAAATTTGGGGAACTTTTGAGTGAGAGGTGCTAATGCATCTGGCCCCAGAGTAAATGTACTGATATGCCTATCTGTGAACAATGACAAAGCTGAAAACAAAATCTAGGACTCCTGCCACATTCTCCCACATTCTAAATATTAAAAAGTGAATGGCAATTAAATACTCCTTTCCTCTTTCTTGGCTTTTTTTCTGACGTTAGAATTAGGGTATTAATGATAAGTGGTAATTGTCTTTTCCATTGGAATGAAACAGTCTGAAAGAGAGTCATATTTGTTTGAATCTGATCTTGTTTTGCGCAGTTTAATCTGTCGTTGCTTTCTAAAAATGCGAGGCTAAGTCTAAGAAGGCTCTGTGCTTGCATCCATAGCCAAAGCTCATTTTAATGTTAGCAAACATGAACATACATGCGTTTAGTCTATAATGTATGTATGTGCTTTCCTATGGTGTCATAATAATTTGCATTTGCAGAAAAAGACCCTTATATGTTTCTATTGCTCAGATAATGAGGTATGTTAAAGACTGCCAGAGCTAAAATAGTGACATAATTAATACAGCTTTACTATTAAGTAAATTCCCTGTTACTCTTAGGGGAAACATAACTGTCTGTCTGAATTGCTGAAATTTTTCTTCACCCCATATCTTTTAGGACCTTGTTTCCTGAAAATGGGCGCTTGAAAAGAACAGAACAGCTGATGATGACAGCAGACGTCGATCCAACTCTGCGTCCTTTTCAGCTCTCTATGTCACAATTTAGAAACCTGTGCAATGCATACAGGAAAATGTGTGATGAAGACCCAAGCCTTTTTGTGTTCAACTACAGAGAAGAACTACGGCAAAAGAAGATGACAAGAAGTTTACTTGGAAGTACTGATGAGCCTGAACAGACTGAAGAGGAGAAGCAGCTCTAACAGCACAAGTCTGATTTTTTTTTTTTTAATTAGTTTTAACTCCTTGATCTACAGGTCTTGGCTCAGTAAAAGAAGGCTTAGATGTTCCTACATCTGTGCAGATACGAAAGACCTACTTTTGAGAAAGTGGTAGAGAGATAGAGGGCATCTCTATTCTATTCAAACAAAAGGGAAAAGGCAATCCAGGTTCTTTTTACTTCAGGGGAATGGCTAGAACACATACTAAGAAACAATGTGTGTTGTGAGAACAGGTCATTACTTCTGATATAATCATCACTTCTGATATAATTGAATTTTGTATGAATGAAAGTGCTTTGCTGAAATGGAAGAAAAATACTTTTCAGACATCAGCATAGAAGATGGTGTTTGGGGTTTTATGCTTTTTTATCCTGGAACATCCTACTGTGCAGAGTAATTTAAAAAACAGAAGCCAAGACTCTTGTAAATACACTCAAGTGACTGGCTTATGGGAGGATAAAGTGCACCAATTGCCTCAAGGTCTGCTAATACTCTTCTCATTTATGCAGAAGCAAAGAATTTGGGATTTAAAGCTCCAACTACAGAAAAGCAGCACAATAAAAAGTAGAAAACATGGCTAAGTACAATACTTATTTGTCTTTTACTGTACAAGTTCTTCGAGAAAATAAAAAATACAGTCAAATAAAAGATTACAGGCCAAGCTTTTTGTATTTACACATATGTATAAAGTATAAACAGCATTGAAACATACAAAAATGAAAATTCTGCACAGTTGTGCACTAAAACACATTAAAATAACTTAATTGTGCTTTAAATAAAGCAAACATGAAAACCAAAGCAAGAAAATGCCCAAGGGTGAAAAACTTAGTTTGCAATGCTACTTTCCTTTGTAAACCCTTCTGCCACTCACTAGCACCTTTTCCATATTACTTAAAATATTAATGAGGCCATCCCCAAGAACACTACATCATCTTAATAGCTGCTTGAAAGGGACAAACTAATTTACAAACCTGGGCCAACTTAATCTATTTTTGATCCACAATAAATTAAAATAACTTAAGAATCCTTTACAGCTGTTTTTGAGCAAAAATGTATTAGTGCACAAAATCAGATAGTAGTTTTCTTGCAGTTTCCATGAATTTACTAGTTTTTAAGCAAAATGTTTGTTGAATTTTATGGGGACTTCAAATGAATATTTTAATATAGTGCTTAGAAAGCTAGGATTTTCCATGCCTCTCCACAGCTTCATAAAAACAGTCCTCATTAACTACAGATGTTAAACTCTGGACACTAAATTCTCTCTCTAAAATAGAGTTCAGATCCAGGTTTGCAGCATCAGAGTGACTGTCAAGGGATTGGTGACGTTCTTGCATTGCCATTAGAGTTCCTCGGTTACGCTTTGTGCTGTTTACTTTTCTCTTCACTGGGCAGAAATGGGCCCGCACGAGCTTTGGATGCTCTGCTATCTGAAAGCCATCTCCTTCCTCATTTTCAGCAGCCTGATCCTGTTCAGAGTCGGCACTGGGTTCCTCTGAAATTTTCAGGCGCTGGAACTGTATTTCAATGTCTTTTGTAGGGCTGCCTTTCTTTAGGCTTCGATAGTCCTCGTCATCATCATCATCACTGAGGATATCAGATTCTTTGACAAGAACATTAGAAAAGTCAGATGCAGCACTCTCTGCATGTTTATCAGGAGATGAATTTTTGGGCTCCTGGATGCTCTCAGAAGTGTGGCAGCTGCTGCTCTGAGTGCTGCTGCTTAGGCTGCACTCATCAGAGTCCTGGAAGGTGCCTTTCCCCTGGTCACCATTCCACTCGCTACTGGATGACTTCTTCAGCACCTTCAAGGATCTCGTGGAAGCTGTGCAGAGTAAAAACGCAGATTTATTTTTTTCAGCAAAAAATTGGTTATACCTTTTATCTTAATAGCCCACTTATGATTACGATGGACGTAGTCATTCCAAGTCAGATGTGTCAGCGCTCTGATACTGACAGTGTGCTCCCATGTCACAGTTTTCATTACACCTATCATAGGGCTCTGTACTTGTCCTCATGTATAATGCATATAAAATCCTCCAAAAAAGTGTAGTCATAAATTACACACTTCTGCAGAAAGAAAGACTGACTTGGGCACCTCAAGCACTGAAGGGCCCAGATATAGGCAGGAACTGAACTCTTCCAGATCCTCTGATATTAAGGGGATTTTTCAGAGGACTGATCTGATAGAGAACTTGAAATACTAGTAACTGCTCATTTAACTAAAATGTCTGAAGCCTGTACTTAATTACAGTATCAGCTGGGATGCAGATTTAGTGCATTGAAAGAATCAAGACCCCTGCCTTTTGCCATTTGTTCTAGCTATAAATGTTATTAGGGCTGAGTTACTAAAGGGAACTCAGAGGAAAGAATGCTAATATTGTATGCCAAAGGGTGTCTGTTCCTTCCCAGCAAAACTAATTTGGGCCTTACTAAGTCTGTTCTGAAGAGAGCTAATGACACATTGCAGTGTGGGGAAGGGGGATGGGCAAGTCTGCTTATCTCCTCTAGCCCTTGTCGCACATGAGTGGTAGAGAAACTACTCCTGCTCCCATCCAAAAAAAAAGAAATGGGATTTGTGGGTCTGACACATGACACTCTATGGTCATTTTAATAATTGTGAATGCTCTACTAACACCAGAATCTGGACACTTTAGTTTTCACTTGAGAAAGTGTTTCTTACCCAGTTTAGCTGTGGCAGGTACACGATTCTTAAGTGGGATGAGGCGCTCTTTACATTTTTTCTCCAGTGGTAGCTCACATTTTATGTGACGTCTGAAATTCTCCCGCAGAATAGAACGGATGACCTTCACAATGTTAGTCTTGTTCTCAGAATCACTGCAAGGTTAAGAAAACACAAAACTTAATTTTCTCCCTGAAGTAAGACACTGGGATAAAATGTTCCCACTTCCTTTCTGCTAATGGGCTTTAGTGCAGTTTTTTTTCACAAGCTTTCTTTAGTAACGGGTTTACAGCTATCATAAGATCATAGAACATTCTGGGTCGGAAGGGACAGTGAAGATCATTGACTTTTAACCCCTGTGCCACGGGCAGGGACATCTTAACAGTGTTATACATTTCACACACTTTGTATTTTGAGATCTTGGTTGCTTCGTCTTCGAAAATTACTTGAAAGGTAAATTCTGTATGAGGGAATCACTACCTTAAGTGGTCTTTATGAGAAAGTAATTTCTGTTAACCAGCTGAGAGTGATAACAGCAGTTACTTTCCCCATACCATACTGGAGCTTGTGTTCCTATATCTGCAGATTTCTGACATTGGATCACTGCACCTAATTCACCCATTTGAATTTGTTACACTTTATGGCATAGTGCCTAGCTTCAGATAAAGAGTGCCATTTCAAAACTGCTGATGTAAAGGTGACATGGGGGAAAATACTTCCTTTTTATTTAAAATTCCATTAATGTGATTTGTGAAATACAACCTCCATGTAAAGCTTACCTGCTGCACAACTGAAAAATTGTTTCTGGCCTGCCTTCTATTTCTGACTTGGTGTGAATCAGCTCCCAGATACAGCTGTTTTCTGTTCCTGTGCATGGAAGGAAACGTTACTTTTTCATACACTCCACAAAACCTTTGGCAGTAGAAAGACCAAGGTAGAGCTCCTCCACTCTCCCAAAGGCAGTGTTAACTCAGCCATGTGTGGAGCTACAGAAGATCTCAGCCAAGGTGGAACCCAAGAGAAAGTCCCCTAAGCTCTCTTGTTGTGGCAGCCTAGCACTGCCTTTGATAACTTCTCTCTTGGAGAATTGCTTTTCTCCATTCTTGCTGCTTCTCCATGTCTTCCAGCCTTAACAGGCCTTCGCCCAGGTGTGCTCTAAAGATCTTGTGACACTTTACAGAACATACAGAAGTGGACAGGACTATAAAGATCAGCTTGAAAATAAACCCACAGCCCTTTACTACCACAAGTTACAGTCATCTTTCCCCTGTTTGAAAAAACATGAGGATCAACACACACATAGCACCAGCGTGTCACCAGGATGTCAACCATGGTAAACCACCTGCCTTTTACTGGGAATTTCCATTCTATCATTCCTTCACATCATGTTGCATCTCCCTTAATGCACAGAAAGAAGTCAACATACCAAATGAAGAAAGTCTGTAAATGTATTAAGCCTGTACCCCCTGAGTGCAGAGACAACAGTGGATAGATGGTATTTTGTCTACACCTGCTTGTTTCCAGAGACTCAGAAAGACATCTGGAAGAAGTAGTATTACAGAATCCCAGAAAAGCATTCAGTCCTAAAGTATTTACTGCAAGAGAGTTACCTGCTGTGTTCCCCAGTCGAACTTGAAGAGCAGATAGAGGAATCAGCCAACGAAATTTAAATGGATCCAAGTCACCATAATTATGTGCAGCACGAACATTTGTAGGCTGTAAAAAGAAAACAAAGGATATTTCTAAGAAGTAGAAAAAGTAGTGGTGCTTTGTGCTACCCGTAAAAGACCTGCCTTTGAAGAAAAACTAAGTTGATGAAACTTTTCCTTCACTACCTTAAAATGAACTTGTAAAAGTAGTTGAAATGGTGATAGACACAACCTTTGGAATTCATAGTTACTTCAACTTTTAAAAGCCATTTGATTTTAACAGATAAAAATAATACTTTGCCTATAAGTACTACCAGGGAAGAAGTTTGCTGTGAAAGAACATGCAGACTGTCAATTAGCAGAATACATTAATCATGTATCTGCTGCTGCTACATTTAGAGCCCCTCCATCTGTTACAATGAGCATGGTGCAGTGTATCACCACTGGTACTTGTTATATATAATTTGCTACCTGACTTCCACATTTCAGGTCTGAAAGTGGGTGCAGAGAATCTTATGTCTATAATGCCCTTTTCCTTTCCTTCCAGGGTCATCAAGGGTCTTTAAAACAAAGGTGTTTCACCTATACCCTGTGGTAAGGTAGGCCATCATAAATGCTATCTGGAAGAATTAGTGATTTCTGCATAGCAATGTTTTGTGTTCCACTTGATAAAAGTAATGTGGGGCTCACACAGAAGATGCTGCTGCTTAATAAATAACAAAAAATATTTATTGCTACAGAGATTCTGAGCACTTTTTTTAGCAGGAAAGCCAGAATTCCAGCCAGCAAGAGAAAGTGGTGTTTCACCTCAGTCACTCCCCCTTTAACACTATTATGGTCCATCTCACATTGCAGTAATATCCTGAATATCCACCATCTCCACTGATACCAGACTTACCATTTTCTTTTTGAGTTTGTAGTTCTCCTTATACACCAGTATTACAGCTCTCTTAAAAACTGAAAAGAGAAAGAAAAAAAAAGGAAAACTACTCGTTATAGGCATAATATTACAATATTCAGTGAAAATACTATCTTGGAGAAGCTGATTATTATAGTCATGGGAATGTGAAGGATGGGATAACCAAACATTGAAAAGCATTTTCCCTGTGCTGAGATGACAACTGGGTTTTTCATCCTGCACTTTCATGCAATGGCAGTGCTTTTCCCTCAGATTTTGTTCTGAACATTTAGGATGATGCCACTCTATACATTTATACCAGCAACCACCTATCTCCTGTAAGTCTTCACATTAACAAATAGAGAAGATACAGGATAGGTGTAAAAATTTTCTTTCTGTAGACAGTGGACATTTTCAAGTGGAGTGAAGGGCCTGTAGCAGGAGAGTGCTGTGAAGGACACAGTCTGTTCTGCCTGCAATTCAACAATTTGTTCTTCTGTTTGAAGCATCCCCTCCCCTAATCATGCTTCCCAGAGAAGGAGTGCCCTGAGAAAGAGAAACCTGTCTGGCATCAACCTGGAATTCTTCTGAAGGTGTTTGTCCACTGAAATATTAATTTTTTTTTTTTTTTTAAGAAATGGACTCTTGTTTGCATGCTCTCATTTCCCCAACAAGTTTCAGGTTAAAATAATCTGGATGGGGATTTCGGTGCAGTAGCTGTAAAGCAGAAGTTAGTCTGAATTCACAAGAGTAAAACAAATCACGATTTTTCCCACAATCCTCCTTTGAAAGCTTCATTTAACAGATTGTTCTAAAGACTCTAATATTGCCTCTTGAAAATCACTGATTTCCATAGTTTAAATATAGGCAAGACAGCAGCTGATGGTGGCTCACCAAACAGTGGAGCAAACAGTACCAGCAAGCAAATAAACAGAAACTTTTTTCATGTTAGGAAATTACAACTATGTATTTTTTCATGTATAAGTCCACCCTAGATATCACATTACTACAGGGAAGGGAGTTTGGGGCTTTTATCCTGTGAGAAGATCTAATGTGGCAATCTTCAGATTTGAAAGCTCCAAGTCCTTAAGGAAGACATTTACCAAACACTGTAAGTTCAAGGTCTTTCCTTGCTTTGCCCAGCGACGGGAAAGGATTCAGCCAGGTAACTGTAGAGTGCATCAGAAGTTCTCCCATTGAAAGCTCTGTCACCTGTGTTAAATGATAACAGTAGACAACATAAATAAACAGTATAAATATATACATCAGTGCTGCATTTTAGTACACATCCATAACTTTAAGGATCTATGTTTTCTGTATTTACTCTATGTAAGAAAGAGATCTTCGCTACAGCAGAAGTGTGAGTAATCTCTTTTTTTAAAACAGGTTACAAATATACAAAACAATAGTCCCTAAGTTATGGAAGCTGGGTAGAAGTTCTTACTATTAATAACTTAGAAGAATATTAAGCTGATCTGATTATCTTACACTTCCATATAGCCAGTTATGAACCACCTGATTTATTAGTTGTAAGTATCTTTAATTTCTAAAGAGTAATTAGCATTAATGACACTACCAATGGCAGAATTAATGGAGGTCTTGTACTCTGAGGCTGCTGTCTTCTGTGGGACACAACATAATCGTGAAGAATATTAGAGGCTGTCAAGTTTTGTTTCCCCATAAATGATCAGAAACCAGGTAGTCAACAGGGACAATTTGACTTTTACTAACAGGAAATGAAAGAACAGAGATGACATCTCTCATATCTGATATCCAACTTTACAGATTTGATCTGCTTAGGAATTGTTTGATGTAAATGGCTAAGCTGAGGTCTTCCTGCCCCAGTTCTGGGAGATGACTGCACACAGTCTGTGTAACTAATGGGTTTTGCTCTGACAAATACCCATGGATGCCTCAGCACAGGAAGTGTAGAGAATGAGAATAACAGACCTTAATGTGAAATCCCTTGAATTGCCATTTTCATTTATACGGGTGAAAAAATATGTTAAGAACTTAAGAACTCAGTAGCATAAAATCTGAATGCCTTGGGGCATGGATAATCTCTTCAATGTTTTGACAAGAGGGGTTTTTTCCTACTGAGAACTATATCTACTCCTGCTTGCAATTCCTGTCAGTCCAGAATGTAGCTCTGGCAGCTTTCTGAAAACTTTACCATAACCTACTGACAGAAAGAAATTGGATAGGCAGATACAAAGTGAGTCAAAATATTAACGGAGAATGGAGCAAGCCCAGCACAATTAAGTTCCCAAAATTACCTCAGGAAGAGATGAAGCCCTAACAGCAAGCTGGATAATGCCTCAAGACTCACAACATGTTTCTTCTCTTACCTCTTTCTCTGTTCCACTTTGATCTGCAACCAGTTGGTCAAATACAGTGCCATAATCTTCATATATCTTCTGCATCTCATTTATGTGACTTGCTACTTTTTCCATTGCCTTCAGTGCTTCTGTAAGGTTTAAAAATTTCATGCACAGCTATGTAATTCATTTTTACTTTCTAAATATGGTAATTTTAAACTGAATTCCCCTCGAGGTATGTAAAAATGATGTTGCCTTTCCAAGGTCTGGTGAACTGAATTCTAGCTCCGTATCAGTACTTTGTCATAGCCTTCTCAACAGTAGAAGCAATACTTCCTGGTCAGAGTAAGTGAAAAATGCTCATGTGGTATCTTAAGTGGCTGAAAAGACTGCAATAAGCATTCTCATCACAAGCCCCCAAAGTTATCAATATTTACAGCAGTATGATACTACCATGGTTAAATTTCGCATCTTGTAGATATAGGGCCACTAGGATCTCTGGAGTAATCTACACTCATCCTAGAATACGTTATCTAATGATCTTTAAAAGAAACAAACTGCATTTGCCTCATCCCAGAACGGACAAAGAAATACAGTGTTAGGCTGTACAAGTTCCTCCTAGGCTGTACACATGAAATGCAGGTGGCCAGGTTTTGTTTAAATTGTATTTTCCAAACAAGAGTGTCACTAGATTCCATTAGATTTTTGTACTAATTCAGAATGGAATTGGGCAGGGATCCTTTGTTTCATCAATTCTTAATGGTGAAGCATTTTAGCAGTTTGTCATCTATCCTGACCTGCAAATAAGTCCCCACCCCCAGCTTGTTTGGGGAAGGGAACAATATTGGAAGCTCCTCTTGAAGTCAGTAAGAGCCTCTTGAGTTTTTACTGACAGTGTATTTTGTCTGCATCCGTTTTGTGAAAATGACAATTGATCCATGAAATACATCTCTTCATTTTCATCCATCAGGTGCTGACAGACCTGAACTGGAATTTGCCAGGGTGAAGTCCCAGGCATGTGAGCCTAGAAAAGCAATCAACTCTAATACATGTTAGATAAGTCTCTCCATATGGGAAGACTGCAAACATTTGACACAGATCTCTTCTACACAAGCAAGAGTCACAGAAAGACCTCGAACAACAAATATTTCCTTCTGTGGTGCTCTTAAACTTTGACATACTTCAAGAACTAAATGATAACCACAAGATGGAGCCTTGGTCAGTGTTTCTCAAGTGTGTTAAAAAAAAAAGGCAACACTGTGACCTAACATGCCCCTGTGCACGAGGATAAAGATCCTAGTCCTACTTGCCATGGCAAATCCTGGGCATACCTACTTCTCAAAGGGACTTGGACATACCAAGTAGGACTTTTAGCTAAAGGAATGAAAAAAACACTACTTTTAAGGAGAGGGAGGGAATTCTCTCTAGGTTTTGACAAGTTCTGTGCTATCTACCAAAATGCCTGCCTGTATCTTCAGAAAGGGCAGGAAATAAAACTTAACTCATATTCATTCCTGTAGAAGAAAAGAAGTTACCTGTCAAATGATAATGCTCCTCACTCTCATTGTCTGTCAGAGATACCAGCTCTTTTAAAAGCAGAGGGTATTTCAGCACTCTCTGAACTGGCTTTATGAGATATGACTCCAGTGTAGAAGAATGTTGCTTTGTGGGATTTCGAGCATCCAGAAAGGTCTTAAAGGCACTATCTGTTTTGGCTACACACAAAAAAAAAAAAAAAAAAAAATAATAAAAATCAGTTGAACACAAAAGTCATAATTGAAAAACATGGAATGGCAACTTGAACCCAACACCAAAACTCTCGCCCTTTTCAATGGATGATTTAAAGAGTAGTATACACTATCAATTTCATAATAATTTCCTGCATCACATAACATTCAAAAGGGCTGAGAGAGCAATTTTATGAATGTGAGATTATTTCTCTAATTTTTCCCCTGCATTGCAGCAAATGTCAGATGAAGCAATTCCTGATTTATTCTACCATTTGTTGCTGCTTTTCTGGAGTCTAGACCTGCAGACAGTACAAACTTGTGGAAGGTGTTTCTACAGCTCTCCAGGCTACTGCCTGGAGGTTAAAAAAGGAATCTTATTTTTCAGGTCTATAGCATACTTCAGCAGAACCTCTGATCTTAGAACTTCCTGTTGAAAGATACCTGATTAGTCCTTGTTTTATACCAATATTTAGTCCTTGATTTTATACAATACTCTCTGCAAGTTGACAAGATTTGTTACAGTAGTTCACTGCAGTTTGAATTCTTAAGTGAATTACAATAATGAAGACAATAAGTTACCTCTCTCAAGAACTTTCTGAACTTTGATGTGGTTTGCACAGAAGCCACTGTACAGTTTGAAGTGGTCAGCATAATACAGAAAGGAGCCTCCAAGGGAAAAGAGCAATTTCTGAAATCAACACAATCAAAATATTAGTTCACTACTAGAATCCTAAATAAATATTCAGGCATACAATAAGCACACTCAATGGTGGATTATCTGCTATCTTTCTATACATGTATTATATATATGTAACATGAATATACTACTGGTAGTAATGGTGATATTTTTGCATTTCATTGAGTGTAGAGGTCAGCCTATTTAGGCATAGCCTGCAATTTTCTCCTATCTTCCTGAGCAAGTATTCTGTTTTAGTTTATATTTCAGGCAGCAGAAGAACAAAAATCAGCAGACATATAACTATGTTGTGCTGGGAAAAAAAAAAGTGAGCCATAGGAAGCAAGACATAAAAGTGCCAAAGCCAGACAGGACAGAGTAAAATAAATACAGGATTGCTTTCCAGCTGTTTTCCTTTTTTCAGGCAGGTAGTAATTACAGGACACCTCTGATGTTCTTGGATGAAGTGGAGGTTGGGAAGGTGTGGGAGGGATTGAATCACAAGAGAGAGGTTTTTAGAAAAATGCCTCCTAAAGCAAATATAAGAAAGAGGAGTAGTGAGGGAAGAGGAAAGCAACCCTCTCCCCCTTTTTAATCAATGTTTGCTCCACAAAATGCAGCAAGTGTTCAGGAGACCTGCCAGTAGTTGTGCTCAGTCCTGAGCCAGCGACTCCACTTTGTCCAGTCAGGGCAGGTACTGGGTGGTGCTACAGCCATTTACACTTCACAGGTGCCGTTCTTGGACCTCACGACATGGGAAACTCGTGTGGCATTTAACAAGAAAAGCTCCCAGTCAGTTGGGAGTCAGTTGGGCACAGCAGGGAGAAGCACAGGCAGGGCAGAATTCATTCAGCACAGTGACAATAAACTCTCTGCAAAGGAGTTCTGCCTCACAAACACCACCAGTTTATTGTGTACTCCAAGTCTACTCTGCCTTTTCCCATGTTGCAACTTTTGCCATGGAGAGGAAAATAAGACCATGAAAAGTAGCATTTATCTTTCATTGATGAATAAAACTCTGTAATCCAAAGGAAAGCTTCAAACATAAAGCGACCCTACAAAACTGATTAGAGCCAGAAACTTCTTAAAGCCAGATTTTCACAAATATTTTCAGGTACACTACAAAGTATGAAATGAAGAAATATTTACCCGGAACTGAGATGGTGTTTCCAATGTATTAAAATCTGAGGAAGAAGATATTCCATCTTCAAGGGTCTCCAAAAACACCTTCTGGAAATCCAGCATTTCTGGCAGGCTGCCAAACAAGGACTCCATCTGTGGAAAACATCAGGCTATGAAGTACAACACTCCATGGACCTAAAAGTGGTCTTTTGAAAACAGTGGACTAAGGAGATGTAACACACAAAGAAATTGCAAAGGATAGTAATGTCTTTGTTAATATTTTTCAAACAGGTTTTATAAAAAACCCATGCAAAAAGTGAACGCTTCTCAGCCGTTTCTCAGAAGAAAAATTCTCTTTAAGAAAAGGAAGTGATGCACACACCAGAGAGAAAGGCATGACTGGTGTCATTCCTACTGACATCTTTGTTGTTTGCCTTTTCTGTCACATTGTCAGCAATGAAAAAAACAAGTGCCAAGGGCTTAACCCATAAAAGAATGACGAGGACCTTTATTCAGATATTCCCTTACCTCATCCTGAGTAAGGAAGGTTTCTTTTTGAAGGGGCTCCAAGTATAGCTCGAAGAGGCAGCTCAAGTCCTGCAAAAAAGAATATTTGTTCACTTTTTCTGTACCATTTGGGAACTGTTCTTTATGTGGCAACCCTGAGATAGAGGTAAGTTTGGGGAATGAACTAAAGACACAATTCCTTTTCAGTAACAAAATAGCTTGCATGTTGTTAGCACTGAAGTTATAGATAAATTAGAGGCAAACTGATTTCAGTGGAAGGTTCCTGTTTCATCCTTAAGGCTTTACAACTTGATTACAACAAATTATATTTTAGCCTAGCATGAGGAAGAATTGTTACAGATGATGATTTTTGAATGAGTCCATCCATATGAATGGCATAAAACGTTTTAATTATATAGGTTAAATAAACTATATAAATAGCCACTTATTTAAACATCTGCAGTAATACTCACAAGGACATGTAGCATTTTAAAACCCTGTAAGTTATTAAACTATTCAGTCATGTTGTCAGGTAGGTGTGCTCAAGGGCTTTTTCAGTCACTTCTTCAGAAAATTAATGCCATTTTTGAAGACTTACTACCCCACACCAAAGCATGACAGCAGGGCTGGGGCCCACTACAGGGCTCTCCAACCCCAGGAAGAGACACACTAGAAATTCTATGTGGAAGGAATCATGAGCAGCTGCCTGAAAATGCCGTACCAAGCATTGCAACCTGCCAGGATTTTTCCTGATGTAAAATTCAATGTATATCAGTGGCCTCCACGATCATGCTTTGTTCAAGCAATTCCTCTAAAGGATACATCAGGTGAACATAAATGAGGGTCCAGCATATGGCTGTATTAGTGCCTTGGTGGATGAAGTGTTTTCCATAAACATTAGTGCAGCAAGTACTGACATCTGTAAATACATGTTTTGAGATCCAGAAAAGGAGATGATGCCTTCTTGCTGGGGGTCAATGAAATTCATGTTTTCATGTTTTCATGTTTCCTTTGGCATCCAGTCACATGTTTAGAGTTCATAAAAAGAAGAGAGATACATCGAACAAATTGCAGGCTTATCAGTCAGAAGAGAAATAACTTCCACGTCATGCTACAACCCACTGAAGTTGTGCCTTTTAGCTTTCCTGTTTCAAAAATAATCATGCACTCTTCTTCCACAAACTCATTTGTAGGAGACTATTCTGTTCTTCTACCAGATTTATTTTCATCTTGAAAACTGGGGCGACATGTCCTGAAAAACCCTTTTTGTTCGCAGGTATCTTCTCCCCAGATGACTGCTCTCCTATATAACTACAAATTGACTACATCTAGTGCTACTACATCAAATCCTACAGCCTCAGCTACAGGAGCAAGTCTGCTAGAAACAACAGGAAAAATTAGATAAAGGAGACTTTGTAGGTTATGACCCTTGTGGAAGGCTGGTTGTATAAAGATAAGATCAAAATATGTTAAGACCATCCACATGTCATAGTCAGCCTCAGAAACAACTGAGCCATGCTTTTTTTTTTTTTACCTTGACATAAGATTTCTCGGTGTCCATAAGTTCTTGGATGACTTTCCTCAGTCTATCTGCATCAGAAAGGTGGCGAGCCAGTGGTCGTTGAGGTGGATCCTGGTTGTCCCTCTGTCCTTCCATGTTGCTTGCTTGGACTTCTTGGAAGTTTCGGCACAATGCACTGATCTGTTCTGCGCTCTGTTAAGTGAGAAGAAACAGACAAGCGACAATGTTTTAGAATACAAGTTGTACTACAATTATTTTTAAATTCCTCGTATTTTGCTCCTGTTTCAAATTCAGGGGCCAGAGCATGCCACTGATTTTTATCAGTGTGTATCAAGATGTGTATCTTGATGGCTTTAAACAGCTTTAATTTACAGTAGAATCAGATCAGAGCAGTAAAAAGAATTTAAAATTGCTAGTGATTTTCCAGTGCAGATTATTTTCAGTCTTCAGATACAAGCTCATGGAATGCAAAAGATGAGAGAGCACTCGGATATACCATGCACTTTGATTCTTACGACACTAGCATCACACTGTTTTCCACCTCTCTTATTTTGCAACACTGCATCAAAATTAAAACAATTAGCAGATAAATATCCTACAAGCATCCAGAATATTTATTTTATACTTCATCTTCTACCTATATTGTATTGTGTTTTGTTGTTGCTTTCTAAACAATGAGACATGGAGCTGAGGGTTCAGATTCCAATATCTGGGTGTGTCAAAAGATGGTCAGATGTTTTCTCTCCAAGGATACGACTACATATCAGGATCTTTTGTTTTCAAAAAAGGCAAATTAAATGTTTGAGATTCTTTAGAAGAATGATTAAAAACAGAATTTTAAAAAAATCAGAAAATTTTCAAACAAGGTAGGAACTGAAGATAGAACAACAGTTAATCTTGTGATGCAAAGATGGAAGACAATGAGATATTCCTGACACTGTGAAACAGTTATGCAATTTTCTCTTGGATGACCACAACTAATATCCAAGACCAACTTTGCAGGCCATAATCTTCAATGCTTAATTTGAAATAATTCCACTGTTCTCTTTCTTATATGGTGTTTCCCTGAAAGCTAAAACATCACTACCTTTGCCCAAATTTATGTTAACAGCATTCGGTATCCACATCTTTGTACTACATGAAACAATTCTTCTTTAGTGCTTCTGTCATTCAGACACTTGCACAAACTGGACAGTGGCATAAGATGTGCCATTTATCACCTTGCATTTAGCAAGTGCATTCAAATGAGGACTACATGAAGACTGCCTTACTTAATGTGTAAGTCATATCAGGATATGAGTGCATTTCAGAACTGTCTTAATTTGTACTTTATTTATCCCACAGGCTTTTTCAAGTCATACTTTTTGAGTGTCCTGATTCACCACTGATTACCTGTGTTGCTTGGTTCACCAACATACTAGGCCATCAAATGAACAAATGCAAAAGTTAATCTGAAAATGAACTGACCTATATACAAAGTCGTTCAGTAAAGTGGATGCTAAATGGACTAGCAATATTTAATCTCAACAGTTCCTGTGATAAAACACCTATATGATTAAAATAAATGTTAAAATGTCAGATATTTGCTATGTAGTCCATATTATTCGCTAGTTTCTCAGCTTCCAGTTTTTGAAAAATGCCACCACTCTAAAAAAAATGAAGTTACTTTCCTCACCGACATGTACAACAATCTACATAATCTAGTAAAATCCAGTTTGCAGAACTATGAAATTTAGATACATTTAGTATTTTCAACACTTATTAGAACCCCAAAAAATGCAATAGGAATTGAATGGTGTTTTTCAGAATTACAGCTCCACACTGATGAATTTTAAAACTGTAGTCAGTCTGTGACACTGAAACTAATTAGTGGCTTACAAACAAATCGTTTAGGAAGTGGTGTGTACGTGTGTGTTTATGTGGGTTATTTTAAAGCAGCTTCTAAACAACTGAATGCCAAAGCACTTCAATTCTGTTTGCTTTGTTTCTGATGTCAGAAAGGTTTGTATTTATATCAGAATGCTTCAGATTGTACACTCTCTACAACTCAAGATGCACATGGGCAGCTTGATTTACATCAGCCTGATGGCTGACAAAGGACACTGGGATCAAGGATGCAAGGCAGCCTATTGAAAGTAAATCACAAGCATTATCATCAGGCACAGTTTTGCAAGGAAGAGTTAGAAGTCCTCTATTCCTCCTCAACCATCTTTGCATATAGAGCAGGCAAACATTGGGGAACATGCTATTTCTACATCCCCTTGAGTTTTGGGGTCAGCACTGCATCTGTCACTGAGAATCACTGTATGGGAAAGCATAAGGAAATAGATGATACTCCTCAACATAAATACTTTTTGATCACCTAAGCGATATAATTTTGCTGTCAGAAATTGTTCTGCATAGCTGGCCTGAGCCCAAGGTACAGGATTAACTCTCAGATACTGCCGACAAGCACTGATTTTTATAAACTCTAATATGTTTCTGGATATGTTTGCAAATTTAGCATTAAAAATATTGCCATTGACCTCCTGGCTCACAGGATGTTGTCTTTCCCTTAAGTCCTGCTGCTCTGTGTCCTTCCCTTCACAAGAGGGAAGAGTCTTTCAGACCACGCAATTTCCAGACCTCACTCTTTGTACCCGCTGTGGTATTTACACTTCGGTCAAAGCAAGCATGAAATGCTACTTGATCACAGGACAAAAGTGTTTCACATTCACTCATACACACTGCATGTACCACAGAAGATGAAGGAATCCATTTTGCCAGTGGAATCACTGGTTCTTGAAAAGGAGCCTACTGTGAATGAGAACATAGCAACGAACAGATAGGGAAGCATAAAACAATTCTTCCTCCATGTTTCTCCCCAAAACTCTCTTACCACCCAGGTCAGGATCTCTGCCCTTTTCCCCTAGCGTTCTGGAAGCTACTTTCTGCCTCTGACACTAAACAATTTCCTGCTCTTTTAAACTGTTTAAAACAGATCCTTTCCAGAAATTCTCTAGTGACAACCCCTAGGACCACCTCCTTTACATCTGGCATGTGTGGGCAGGAGAGGCTCAGCCTCTGCCCTCTATTTGGGCAGCTCTATTTGCCCTGCAGCTGGGATTTCAAAGCCAGCTGGGCATTCTGGATGCCAAATCAAAACTTGGTAGTCCAGTGCCCTTAAGCCAAGAAGTCTCAAAAAATCCCTCTTGATAATATACACATCCACCACTATCTTGAATTAAGGAGGGAATTAACCATGAATATGCTCTGATCTTGACATTGCAATGTTTAATACAGGCAGACATGACTCTCAGATAAAACTGATAAATTCCTCAAGCACATGGCTGATTTTATTTGCGCAGGACCAAGACTGTTTGTACTTAGTAAATGGTAAAAAAATTATTCATGCCAACCTTTATAGTGTGCAGCTTATCAGAATAAAAACATTTAAATCAGTAAAAAAGATTAAGTCCAGATAACTGACTAGAGACAAGGCTGCAGGGTAGCTGGGAAAAGATAAAAGCTGAGGAGAAACTACAATGGAAGCAGCAAACTTCCTCCAAAATCCATTACTTGAACTTATGTATACCACTTTCACCAACATGTACAGGGGATTGCAAGGAGCTTCAGCTTACCTTTGGCACTGAACAGCAGGCAGATAAGGCTACATATCAAAATATTTAGACTAACAGTGCCAGAGGTGGGAAAGAAAAATGGAGTTTATGCAAGGCTTAAAGGAGAGAAAAAAAAACCCATATATTTCAGGGAGAAGGAAGCTAAGGAGCACTGTGCTGGTTTATTGGCCATATTCAAGATTTTCCAGCAAAGCTGTATAAACTGTTCTACAGATCTACCAGTCAGGGAAAGCAACCTCCTGCCTAATACTCTCTTGGCCCCTTAGAAAACAGAAGGATGTGTAGAAGTAGCCTGGAGAAACATTTATTTCATCCCCACATGTTTGAGACTCAATGTTCCACATCCTTCTGCAAGGAGTATTCTCTGTGAATGTGGACTGTCCAAAGTAACATTTGAAGAGAAAGTTCCAGCCCACAGAGATGTCACCTTGACCCATGGCAACCAATAACCACAGTGGTGCTCAGCTTGTCAGATGGAGATGCAACACATTCTATTTTCAATAATAGTTGTGATAAGGAATATTACAGATTATTCCCCTAAAGTGAGCAAAAAGATACTCTTAAAAGGACGTCTTACAGATTTTCTTTGCTCCTTGCAGACAAGCATATCATTATTTGAGGCTGTGCTATCCCCACCAGAGTAACAAAACCCCATAAAATTAATCAGTGAGAGAGCAGAAGACATTAATCAGCAGTGGTTAAGAACTAGCACAACGATTTCATGGCTATCCTGTGACTTTCTACTGAATTATACTGATTGAGCATAAATGCTGCACAAGGTCAATTAGTGTTACAGGGTCTCTGCATGCTGCTGTTTATTTTACCCTCATTTATATGTACCATATACTCTGCCAGTGTGCCAGGGTTTGTTTGAAACAGGGATGGAAAGGAATATTTTTAGTAGACTTGGAAAACTCTACACAACTTAAGAAAGACTCCTTGGTGAAATGAAAGTCATGCATGTCCTTTGAGGAGGGTTCAGGATTCAGTATCCTCGTGCAGGACACAGACCACATCTATGGGCTGGATCACCAATCGTTTGAACTCCCTACCCTAAGAGGAAA
Organism: Rhabdornis inornatus; assembly: GCA_013397075.1. Lineage (NCBI taxonomy): Eukaryota > Metazoa > Chordata > Aves > Passeriformes > Rhabdornithidae > Rhabdornis > Rhabdornis inornatus. Next base: position 2,773,959 of record VWZS01003477.1, read on the forward strand.
CGTACTCAGAAACATCCTGCAGAAACAGATTAGACTCTGGCCCTCCAAAAATGAACAGCTAACACGTCAGCTCTGCCTGATGTATGTATTTCCAGGAAGACTGAATGCACCAGTCAGCAGAAGAAATACAATTACACGGAATTTTGAGCAATGAACAACTAGCTTGAGACACCTTTACATCCCTTGCTCTGTGTAAAAGGAAAGCTCTTGGAGATATCCATCCCTTTTACTTTGTGTTAGAAGGTGTTTCGCTCCAGAACAAAGGTAGCCCTGACAGTTGCCATTTTTTTGTGGGCACATCACTCTATGGGCATCTCTGGCATCTCCTCAGACTGGGAAGTACTTTGTAACCAAGCAACATAAAAGGCTAGAAAGTTGCAGGCTTTAGCTTCCTTAAAGACCACAGGAAAAAGCTGCTTCATGTTAGACACAAATACAGTACCTCACTCCCCTAACTTGTTCATTAAAATTGAAAAATGCCAGCAGGGCTTTACTGAAAAACACTTTGTGGCATTTTCACCATAGATGTCTGGGCAAAAGTGCTGCTCAGCTTTTGGCAATAGAAGCTAAACCAAAGCAGTAGCTTCAGTCACTGTTTATCTTCTGCTCCTTCTCCTTCTTTTCCCAACTTCAAGGCCACTCAATATGAACTTGTTCCTGACTGACAATAAAATTCTAGGGGTCTGCTATGTTTCACTCTGTCTCTTGTGTGTCTTTTAATGAAAATATCTAAAACTTTGCAAAAAGAAGAGCATTTTTTTTCAGTGTCCACTCAGATCCTTCATAGCAATAAGCAAGGCACAGTTAGTCATGTTTTAAGGAGGGAGAAGCAAATCCTCTGCACCACAGGATGAGAATGTGCCCTGCTAGACACAACCAGATTATACAAAAGGCAAGGAATTAACAAGGAACTTTTGTCTTTAAGTTAGAATTTCCCAGTCTCAGGGAGATTTACATTAGCAAATCAGGCTGTTAACAGAATTAGATGTTACCAACCTCATTTAGAATTATCACAAATACTATAAGAAGAGAGAGGGGCTGCTGACCCAGTAATTCTTTCCAGAGAGCACAGGGTAAGGCCTGAAAGAAGGCTGAGCATACAGCTGTGTAAAACAGCCAAGATGCATCCCACCTGATGTGATGCCTGAGTTATTGATATTTGCATGGCAGCAAATCTTCCCTCTCACCTGCCACACAGAGAGATGCCCATCCTTCTCTTTGAGTACAGAAGGACCATCAGAGGTGACTGAGGTACTTGACTGAAACTCTTGTTATAAACCAAGTCATGCAGCAGGGACCTGGGCCCAAGAGTCTGCATTGACCAGGTCCCCAGGATAAGCAGCAACCACTGAGTTCACAGATGCTGTGCTCAGTTTCTCTAGAATCAGTCTCCAAAGTCATCTGACCCAACTCATACCAAAGTCAAAAGCAAAACAGAAGTGATTTCCATTGCAAGACACTAAATGCTGACTATACAAAATGTAAAGATGAGAGCATCAGGAAAAAAAAAGAGGAACCAGGTCATAAAAAGGAGAGTCTTATGAGGCAACATCAAAGCACACAATAAAAATTTTTCCAAACCCTGATTTTGTAAAAAGCTGTCAGTTCTTCCTACCCCAGGTCCTTATCCTGATGTTGTCAATTTTAATGCAGAAGGCTCATATTATTTTTCTGCCACCTGTGTAATACATACACAGCCTTCTTATATTTTGCCAGCTTTACCTGGATAATAGATCATATTTTTCCATCTCTATTTCCACAATAATAACTTATTTGTTAGAAAAACAGAAAAACAGTTAAAATATTCATGCTGCAGTTATTTCCAAATTTCCATGAGGAATATTTTTAAAATCTTCCCACTTCTTCTCAAAATATGTATCTTACTCAGTCCTTTCTCCGAGAGATGCAAGAAATAACAATTTGCTTGAGCCCAGCAGCAAACAGTGCAGGCAACCAACCCACCCTTCCCACCCCCAAACTTCAGAGACCCCAAACCTTTCTCCATGCAGAGTACTGGCACAAACTCAGCCACCAACTATACACTGCGAGAATCCATTATTTGATTACTGATGCTGGGACAGTCATTATTCATCAGGTACAGGCAGCTTGGATGCTCCTGCAGCCCCGTCCCCCCAGCCTAACTAAGCAGCACCCCAGCTGAAGCCACGCCGCTGCAGGACTCACCACAGAGAACATCCTGTGCAGGGAGCCGTAAGCTGCTGCTGCCTGCTGCTGGGTTTTGCGAGCCAGCGCTAAACTCTTAGCTCTGGTTTTACTCCTCCTGAAGGCGGGCATTGTAGCTTGTGAATACAAACTTTGCCAAAGGAAAAAGGCCCTCGGAAGGAAGCCACGGATGTTGCGATCCCCCACAAACACACCGTCCCTCTGAGCTCAGCTGCACAAGTTTCTCTTTCATGCAAATTACCCGAAATCAGAGACGCTGACAACATCCCAATGCAAGGAGGCTAAGCAGCACATGAGAGTACAGGCAGACCTGCCATGCCTCCCTTTATTGCTACAAATGAAGGAAAAAGATGCTAGATAAAAAGATTTTTTTTACAAATAGCTTGCTGTGGTGAAGGCAAGACAAAGTTCAGTTATGACAAGGGAAGATGGGTTTGATCTCCCCAGAAATATACCTGCCTCCCTGCCTGTGAAATTTACTGCATAAACAAAACATCAGGTGCTTTGAGAAAGTTAGCCAAATACCTAAAAATATCTAGAGGGTGCTGACTGCCCTGAAGGTCACCATGATTTATCAACAGCACTGATGCCCTGTCAAGGGTACATGCTGCTATATGTTGTGGCATACAAATGCCCTTACAATGATAAAGTGAAAAACAAATAGGCATCTCTCTGGATGATTTCTTTATATAATTATGTTTGTCCTTTGTTTGAACTTTTTAGCCATAATTACATCAATAAAAAGAAATTTAAAATGAGCTCTGTAATAAATTCAGGCTTGAAAGTAAAAGTCCTGATTTTGACATATTCACAAAAAAGCAATTGGGTCTACAGATAGATTACCCTAAGAACAATGCAGCTTTAAATAAAACATTATAGGACATGACAACACTGAACTGAAGAGATAAAAGACTGACAAGCAATTCATTAATAAAAGGAGAACTACACCAGTGGCATAATAAAACACAGCAACTCCCATGTTGCCCCTACCACAGCACTCCTACAGTGCAATGAAGTTGAGCTGTAAGGCTTCATTCAACACTGCCCTTGGCAGCACCTATTGCTCCCTAGCAAACCTTTCTCTTGAACCCTAATGATACACCAAGCCTGGGTATCTATATCCTTGGGTATGAGTGCACTGCTTCTAAGATTTCAAGGATGTTCACCTTCATACAAGCAAGGGAATAACACAGCTTTCTCCTTTAATTACTGCAATTAAACTTACATCCATCTCTTTCCAAATCATTAGCACAACTTGACAGCTCAGCATTTGCCAAACTGTACAGCTCAGTCACTGAGAGGCTGCCTATCAGAAGAAAAATGATGCTGGAGCCCTGAAACAACATGCTGCTGATAAGACATGCAGAACACATCACAGCAGCAGGAACCTCTTGCTTAGCGGATGGACTGTGCCCCTTCTTCCTCTTGGAGACATACCAGGTTCACTGGGGGAGAAGACAGAAAATTGAGGAAATGGTCTTGAAGAGAGACAAGAGAGGTTTTGCCTGCTCCCTAACATTTCATTTTTCAGTGGATGTGCAGTCTGGTATAAAAATCCAAATTCATAGATTACTGTGCAGCATGTACAAGGCTACTGTTCTTATCCACCATTAGTGGTTGTCTCTGCAGTAGTCCACAGATCCCAGGGATCCACAGAGCAAGTCTGAAGATAAGAAACAAAATTAAATAAGTAGTTTGTGGAAATTAAAAGTTTACAGTGTGGCATATGGCATTTTAAAAATAACACAGGCCAGGTCACCAGATCCATGTGTACTAAGGGTATAACTATACTTTCTGGAGAGCTACTGTTTCTTTATTTCCTATCTGCATTAGTCCTGGCACTTGCAAGCTCTGTTTTTCTAATAGATACATGCAAAAACACAGCTCATCCACCGGGACTGAGGGAAAAAAAAAAGATTGCTAAATTTCAGGTCCAAGCAATATCGTCAATCTTGATGAAAAACAATGACAGGCCTTTTTAATTCCATATTAGGAAGTTATTCTTCCCAGATTTGCTAATTAAGTCTGCATTATTAGCTAGCCATATGCCAGCTAAAAGATGTTACCAATTAACAGCTTTTTTTTAATGTGTATTCATTAGGAAAAAGACAATTATGTTTCAGTAATCTTTCCATCTCCTATTGAGGGACTTGGACAAATCAAAAAGGGGAACAACACCAACTAAAGCAAAGCAAATGAATGAATGCTTTTCATTTAGCCTTCCTTTTTCTCTAGAAGCACACAAGCAGCACTCAAGCACTTTTCAAAAACAATTAAAATAACCCATCACTGTGAAATATTTTTAAGATCACTGGAAAAATTACATAGCCTTGTTGTTTATTCCTGTGTACTTTGAATAACGCACATTCCCTTTACCGACATCTGGTTTTCATCTTTCCATTTCAGTGGCACCAGCCTTGATAGTTACCATAACAGTGACATCCTTCATAACACAGGCTTCCCTCTATTGTCCTGATACGTGTAGGTGTGCTTATCTGCATCCAGTTCATTTCCCATCCTGCTTTTGCCCTTAATGCATGAAGGTAAAAGGCTAATTTTGCACGCTCAGTGTACACTTTGAATAAAAGGAAACAGTGGCTTGCCTGCAGGACAGTCCTGAGCATTTGTGGGCTACTTTGTAACATCAGTCTGGACCACTGGTGACACAGAAGCATAATTCATATACACAATGTACGTATGTAGACATACACACACATTTATATATATATATATAAATATACATGTACTTACGCACCCTGCACTAACAGGAGCTCTGCAGTGTTAGTGGTTTCAAAGCACTGTAAGCTCAGGATTAATACAGCTTGTCTCCAGACCTCCACACTGATGTAGAGGGAGTTTGTTTTTTACTTTTTGTAACTGTGGGTGGATAATTTTTCTGCCTATTTTCCTGTCATGCTTATTATACTAATAACATGGTTTTAAAATGCCGTCAAAATATATTTTTAAAGCATAATTGACCATAGTGAAGACATTTGCTTTAATTCTGGTGACAAAAAAATCAGTTAGTATTCCAAATGTTGAAAATGAATTCTTATTTTATTTCTAATTTCAAGCATCTTAAATATTGTTTGAAACATTCTCACTCAAAGTGTTTTGTGCTGAATGCAAAAACTTTTCTCAAGTATTGAATCAGAAACTATAGCAACCACTGAGACATTATCTTTGCAGTTGCATTCACATTTCACAATATAGTTTTGCAGTGCGCCACCTTCGGAGGGAGAGAAGGCAACACCTATCTGTTCCTGTTAGTAGCCAGCATTTTGCATTCCAAATGATAAAAGACACAGTAACTCCCCTGTAAAGACAAATACAGATTCTCTGAACTCTACATCAACCTCTCCCCTGGTTTTGGCAAGGCTTTGTTTAGGCAGTAGAGCAGAATTCCACTGTCTCAGAAGGAAATAATCACCATGTGAGAGGATGTCTATGTCTGCTCACAATATGTTAACAAAAGACAACAGGTAACAAAACATGAAAATCTGGTGGAACCTCCCCGTGCATCTGACTCAACTGACCTATTTTTTTTTTAATTCTTCTGCCTCTTCCATTCATTTATGTACCTTTCTGTTATATTTTATTTTGCAGAATTTGTTCCATGTAGCAGACTTTTTCAGCTTTGGAATTTCAGGTCTACCTTTGTGATTACATGTGACTGACAGAGCAAAATAGCAACCAAAGCCTCATTGAATTTATGATGGTATCCAGGATGCGGTATTTATCTGAAATCCTATTCTGAAACTTTGTGCAAGTTTAAAGTGACTGTGTGCTATGGTGACTGCTGGGCATATCACATACCTCGGCATGCACTAAAATTGGGCTTAGATGCTTTTGCATTGCAAGGAAAAAACATATATGTTACTGTCAGCACTGTAACTGAACAGTATCTTGATTTAAAAAAAAACAAACAAACCACCAAATATGCTGCAGCTGGCAGAGAGGTTACCCAGTTCCCTGGGTCTGTCAGAAGTGTGATTAGATATCTCTGCCTTCCACTGCAAAGTGAATGCTGCCGTCATATCCTGCACTGCAGGTGACCGGGGTTGCTTTTGGAGGCGCGGGGTGGTAGGCTCCCAGGCAGCTTCCTGCCCTTCATCAATGAAGTCACAGGCATCTCCAGAGACACTGCTAACCATATCCTGTTGCAATGATTCAGGGCTGCTGTCACATGCTTCCCTTTTCATCTGCAGGTAAGCCTTATGGATTTTTCCCAGATGACTACAAAGAAAAGCTGTGTTGTAAGTCATCTCCCACTGGATTCCTTCATTTGCAAGCATCAACACAACACAATTTCTTTTCCTGATCAAAACCATCTGCATGTTTTACACCAAAAGCTGTCTCAGTACTTTCGAGGGGACGTTTCCTTCAGTTGGAGGAAAGACAACAAATACCCCTCCCCCTAAACCCCAGGGCCTCACTGTAATAGCACAAAACAAAGCACCACAAGGTCACACCTCTGCATGCAAGAACTGCAGATACTGTGCAGACCCTTCAGTCTTCTTTCCTACCATTCTTGTGCCTCCCTACGAGTAACTATGCAAGCAGGTCTCCATCTGCAGCCTGACCTGGTTACGTTAGGTACAGCACTTTCCATGCTTTAAGCCTTGTGGTTTTGCAGCTCCTTCACTGTGTTAGCCAAGACTCTTGGCTCTCACATTTGAATTTCGGGCCATCCATAGGGGATGCAGAACTGCAGGATCAACACAACGAGGTGAAATCCAGGATTGGGCAGTAGCACTCACTGGTAGGTTTACAGCAAGCCTTCTGTAACCTATAGTCTACCTGTAGTTCTGGTGCCTTCTCTGAGCAATAAATTAACAAGATTAACACACTGAAACCTAGATTAATTAACAAAATTCTTATGAACTTCTAAAGGGCTGCAGTTTCACTGATACCCTTCTCAAAAGACACAGGAAGACAGCAGGCTGGAGCCACCAGCTCTGGTAGAGTCACCATAGACTGGGCTATCTGCAAGGGAAGCACGATAATTAGCAGAACTCCCCACAGGCTTGTCATGCTTTCAATGCAGAACAGTCCCCTCCAGGCACAAATGAATCAAGGAAACCACTGCTGAGAAATATGCTATTTTCCCATGTTATCTCTGAGATTCCCTAAATGCATGTCACATCTGGAAGAAAATGACACTTGGATTGCAGAGGCTATACATGATTTTGCGAGTACCATGTTGTTAATCCCCCTCCTACAAAGTTTTAAAAAAAAAAAAAGTTAATTGCAGACTAGTCCCCAAGCTTTTGGATGTCATCAACTGCTAAAGAGAAGTTTTCATTGTTAAAATAAAGGAAAAATCCTTAATGTCCTATGGGTGCCGAGTAAACCTTCAGGCAGGCAGCTCTCCTGCAATTAATGACATGCTGCGCAAGCGGGAACTGCCCCAGGAATGCAAAACAGAGCTGAGAAGCCACCACGACATTCAGCTGGAATTGCCTCCATGCAAGAAGTGAGTATGGTATGGGGCCCTGTTGAGCTTCTGGTCATTTCTGCTCGGTTTTCTTTCAATGGAGCTCAACAGCTGGTGTTTACTTGGTTACTACTAACACTCCCTTTCCAAGATTTTTGATTTTTACAGTATGTTTAACAAAATTATTTCACATACACTGCTTATATACAGGCAGACTGGTGATCCCATACTCATCTCTGATAGTGGTAAGCGTCATCACCAGATGAAAATAAATAAATGAACCATCACATATATATTATATATAATACATATGATCCATATAATAAATAGGATTACATTTACTGACAGCAGCAGCAGAAAGCAGTTGGGGATGTTTTGAATAACAGTGTCCTGAACTACTCCAAAGCACATCTGCAACAGATCACAATGCACAACGTTTTCTAGGTGATAAATCATAGGAATACATCATTCCTAGCATCCACTTGCATTCTTCTGGAAGATAAAATACCATTCAAATCTTTCACAAACACTGAACAATTGCATAGATTTTCTGTTGGGATTGGACTGAAAGTATGAGTAATGATTACTAACTACTTTCCACTGCTACCTTCCACAGCAACTGCCACAGTTGCCCCCTTCCTCTCCCTAAAAATCAAGCCATGCATTTTTTCTTTAACAACTGAGCATTCGAGGAGACCAGCTATGAGATACATTTTCTCTCGTCCAGGTTTGAACCCAGACCTCAATGTATATTGTACCAAGGGATTTTTACCCTTAAATTATTCTGCATCAGAAGTTGATGGCTGTGGTCATACTACTAATGGACAGGTCTTGAAATCAGCTTTAGAGATTTTGAAGACAAAATGTTAATTTCTTCAACTTATGAAAACCACCCCTTCAGGGGTGGCTATGTTGTATAAACAAGAGGCCAAAATTACAAAAGGCAGCAAACTCTTTACAATACTCACTGATTTTTCATTGCAGAAATAGCTGTGTGACATCAGCTAATAGATAAAAGAGTGATTTCCTTTGCGAAATCCCAACACATGTATTTTGCATCTGTTGAAAGGACTGTTTTGGGAAGCTTCCTAAGGTAGCTGCATGATGTAGAACTTGGAAGATGAGTTTGCTTTCTGACTGAGTCTCTCTCTACATTCACACCTCCTGGGCACCATCAGATATGCAAATGACCTGCTCAATTGCACATATACCTTTGATTAGAAGGGCTACAAAAAAACCTGAACAGTTGCCCAAGTCAGGCATATGTGCATGTTAGCTCCTTGAACACAAAAAACAGCACTGCGTGCAGGGAGACCAAAAACAAGATTTCTCACCGTGGTCCTAGACATGCCAACTTCATGGAAACATACTTCTCACTGCACTGGCAATGCACGTGACACAACTGACATCACAATAAACAGTACACACAAGCTTCAAAAATACTGGAAGGATGATTTGATATTACATAGGAAACTCAAGCATCCAAAAACAAGACTTCTGAAACACACAAGGACATCTTTTTTCTACCTTCTTTTTGTCTGCTATATCTGTAAAAACGGGCATTTCAAATAGGGCCATCATATTGACCTGAACCTCATCCCCATGAAATGCTGAAAGCATTTGTTGAAAATGCTCCCTCTTGCTGGAGACGCAGATTTATGTTTGCCAAAGGTGTCATGACTCTGCTGATCAGACTTGCCATGATAATTGCCTTATCAGATGAAGGAAAAGGGAACGTGGTCATCAAACAGGAGGGGAAGATGAATTAGTTGAGGTAATCTAAATAAGCTCAAGCTAGGGAAAGGTATTCTAGAAGTTTTAATCATAACTTCCTGTTCGTTGCATTAAAAATGATATTCTAATGGAAAAAAAATGGGTTTTGTCTCTGCAGTGTATAGAATTTTTTATTTCTTTTTAATTAAGAGATGATGGGGATAGATTTGTCCTCATATACACACATTCATGTATGATCAATAACCCATGCTGAGAGTAAAGCAACTATTTCAAGAGGCAACAGTAAAGACAATTTCCCCAAGTTTCTATATTCAACTTATTCCCAGGATCAATTTTACCTCATTGTTTGAAAGAAATACAGCAGCATTCAAAGCCTTACAAAATGAAACCAGTTGGCCATTCTTGAAAAAGCCAGCTCTTGTTAACATTCAAAGTTTCTCGCACAGCAGCTTCCATTTCAGCACCTGCAACACTAATTTTTGAAGATGCCACCATAAAACCACTCTGTATCCATTGGCTGTTTCTATAATGATTAAAAGCCATCACACCAGCTATTTTTACTGGGTTTCTTGAGTTTCTTAAAGACCTCTAAGATACAGCTGAGGATAATGAAGGTATGTGAAATATTTGCAGAGAGAATACCCTAAAGTTTTTTCTTATGATCCGTAAAATCCTTAAAGTAAAAATACCTCTTCCCCTTCTCACACATGCATTTATATGAAGTTACTTCTTTATGTCTATTAGAATTTAATATGATTTCAGAAATGTGTCTCTCTGATGACACTCAAAAGATTCAGAGCAACCAAAAGTCAGATCACAGCAGGTCTCTTTCTAGAGACCCTAAAATAATAGGTAATTATATGGTAAAATTTCCCCTTCTAGCTATGTTTCATAAAAGGTTATTTTTAATACACTGAAAATACAAAGTAAAGATAAGCAAATTTGTAACAGACTACTAAATTTAATCTTAAAACAAACGGGCTAGAGAAAACACTTCTAGCCAATATAGTTTGCAATTAGAAATCACAAGTAGCTAAAGCAAAAGTTGCATTTTTTGTTCATTTGGCTTCATGCTACTTTGATGTAAAGAGAGCTTGATTCTTGGCAACTGCCAAGATACCACTAGGAGCACAGATAATTACTTCGGAAAATGATTAAACACAACTAAACTTAATTACACCAGTAGGCATCCTCAATTCCCAGATTTTCTGAGGTCATATATTCTACTCATATATTCATACTCCAGAACCAAAAGCAAGGACAAAATGCTGTTGTCACATAAACAGTATTTTAACACAGTTCAGAAATGTACTACAACACAATGTGTTATAATATCTATCCCTGTTAAACAAAATTGAAGATAAGATTAAAGGTATTAAAGTACAAGTGGGGTATCCCAGAGAATACAGAGCTGTTAGAACTAATGCACATCTGGAATGGATGGTTCTTGACATTTATGTATTTTTAGTATTTTATAACTTAAGGAACAGCTTCCATTTCTGGAATGATACTAGCCTCTCTTGCTTTCCTAAACGAATTCATGCCTCAGGGAAAAAAAAAAAAAAATCTATGAATGACTGACTAAATGAAGGCATATATTTGAATGTAGTACACATGCAACCAAAGACTTATTTCTCTGATATTACAAGGCACTTCTGAAATGTTTCACTGTACTTTCAGTCAAGATGATGTCTAACCTTAGCTTGGTATGAGATGAGGAAAATAGTGAAGAACAGACAAATTAAAATGCTCCAAACAAGAAACACAAAATCCAGAAATCAGACATGCAACCATTAAATCCAGAGCTTTAAGACTGTTTTTTCTTTACTTACATGTTACGGGACAAAAATCAACCAAATTTCAAAGGAGCCTGCTCCCTCAGAGCCAAACAATCACATCTACAGTTGCTGTCAACTGGAAAGTGAGCATCTCTAGCTGTGTCTCCCCTGGAATAATCCCAAACTGCCTGTTGTTCCAGGCTGTGCTCAGAACCTCTCAGCACCACCAGCCTCTCCTCCACAGAGCTGTGTTTACAGAGCTCCTCTCCCCCATACTGCTGCAGCATCGCCTACTTGCCTATTGCACTAATGGTGTCCACAGGCGTGGGAGGTCAAGTCAGCACATACAGGAAACAGAAGGCAAAGGGAAAAAAAAATCCACAACCCCAAATCCAGATGCTATGCTTTTCAAGGCTGCACAATTTCCTCAAACTAGCTTTTATTATCAATAGTTATTGTTCATCTGGTGAGCAGTCCCACATCACTACTACAAAAACAGAAATCATTTTAATTCCTGTTATACATGATCACAAAAGCACATACACCACCTGAATTTAACTGTTAGGTTTGGGTTTTCTTTACTTCTATATCTATTAGAGATATCAAAAGGGTCAAGACAAAAAGCTCTGACGGTAATAGGCACCCTCCAACAGAAAGACAGCAATCAATTACAAACCATTTGCAGAAATTGCAGAGCTGTCACAGACTCGTTTACAGCTGCAGTCCAAGTCAGACTGCCTCTGATTGCCAGGCTGTTTTCCACCCTTTTACCTACAAAACCAGGACAGCCTCAGATAATTTTTAAAATGACACTAGCAGACCTGCACGTCAGCTCAAGAAGAGAATTGCAATACAGAATGGGCAATTACTTCAGCAAATCATGCAAAAGCCCTAATAACTGCTGCATCTGACAAATTTGAGGCTGGAGGGAGGGCAGGGAGCAGACCTGTCCATTTTCCCCTCTTTTACTGAGCTTTAATTGCAGCATGTAATTTAGAGCATTGGAGCAAATTTAGTGCATTGAAAGCATCAACTAGTGTACATCAATTGTTCTCTGTGTATTTAAGTCTTCTGAACTCTCCCTAATTTTCTGGCACCTGGTGTATTTGACGCAGGCAATCAGGATTGACTTTGTTCTTCAGCTAAAGCAAAGCTGATGCCCCAGAATCTCTCCCCTCCAGCAGGACAGAAGGTCAGCATTTATGTCCACAGAGTGCATGGGGGACACTGCATACTCCAGATGAGCAGGGCACCCCAAGGTCCTCAGGGGATCCTGGCCTGGTGCAAATGGACATCAAAGCATCCTAAGCCTTGGGGTCACCTCTGCTGTGCTTCCACAAAGATCCCCTCCCTAAAGCCAGGCAGAAGTCCTAAAACAGCAGAGCAGAGAAATCCACAATACTCCTTTCAAAGGAACAATGTGTCCTAAGGGGAGAAAATCCAGTTTGTTCTTGTCTGGTTGCAAAGACTTTGGGGAAAACATAAGCAACCCTTACACAGGATACAGATCATCTCAGTGGGAATCCTCTTGTGCAGCAGGAGATGGGCTAAAGACCCACAATCACTGGGCTTCTCCTTATGCTCTAGGGGAAGGGCATAAAATAACCCACATAAGACTGAAAGAGGTTACGAAGTAATTAATAAAGTAAGATCAACAGCTCCTCTCAGTAGGTACGGTTAGAGGCACAATGTATCTTCCCTATGCCAGTCTTCTGAGTTTTTATGTTCTGTCTCATCTCTACCAATTTTTCATACAACCTAGCACAAGACAGTAATATATTCCAGTACCATAAAAATTCTAACGTCATTCCTGTTATGCAAGAGTGCTAACATAAGTGTTATCACAAATTTGCTTGAAGATACAACCAACCCATCAACAGAATTTTAAAACACATTTCTGTTGTCAGAATGGCAATGCCAGGTAAAATCATGGCCACCAACTCAAAAACACTACCCACACTTGCATTTGGGAGGTTGAAAACAATATGCACTTGAATTGGACACAGGTTGCAATTTGCCTGATTCAGAGCAAAATGGACAAAAAGCTGCTCTTTGGAGACCAGTGCATTTGAAGGTGAGCACTAATTCTGGGCATTCCTGCCTCAGCCCCCAAAGTCCTGGCTGAGAGAAGGAAAACCATTAGTCCAGCCAAGTCAAGCAGAACTGCAGACACATAAAGGGTCTCCAAATCAGAGAGGTGGCAATCACTGTCTCTCAAACACTGCACCTCTCTAAGTCTGTAGCCCAGTTTAAAGCTACTGACAAGTATTGCTATGGTCACTGCAATATTAATGACAAGCCCTGGAAATATCAGCAAAAAGAGAAGACAAAACAAACTGAATCAATTAGAAAGCTATAGCAGCTTTACTGTTCTCTGCAGGAACTGGGTTCAAGCCACACAGAAAAATGAATTTGACAAGTCTCCACCTGTTTGCCATTTGCCCTCATCACACTGCTCCTGCAGATGCAGCAGCTGTGCTGTAGATGCTGACCTGTCAGGGTGACCTCAAGACACTAAAACACCAAGTACAGCTAATATACATACAAATTTTTTGAAATTAATGCCGTATGTTAAATTCTTTCCAACAAAATGCAGAGCATTAACGCTACAACACAGCCTTTTAGTTCATAAGGATTGATATGTCAAGCACTTTCTTACCCTGAAGGGTGGATCAGCCTTCTCCCTGTGTGGCACTTGGTCCAGAGTGCCATCTGTACTGCTCCTTTTCAAACTGGATGTGACGTCAGGCACATTACTAAAGTCTGCATTTGAAATAAAACACATAAATAAATTAGAAGGTTATAGGACAGAAACAGGAAAAATATTTGCTCGTACCTGCCAACACTTTCAGTGCCTAGTACAGTTACACCAGCAGGAGAGAATCACAGAATCAATTAGGCTGGAAAAAACCTCTGAGACTACTGAGTCCAACCTACAACCTAACACCACCATGTCAACTAGACCAGTACACTAAGTGCCATGTCTGGAAGAAATACAAAATTTGCAACCATCTCCACCCCTCAGAAAACAATGGGAGAGGTCAAAGCAAGGAGCAGCTATGCCTTGAAACTCTGCTTTCCAAACAGCAGCTGGACATCAGGACAGTCTGAAGCAATGTGCATATCTGATCCACCAAAATAAACCTAACACTCTTGCTAACAGCGTGCTTTTAAAGGCAGCACACTCTGTGCTGAGACAACCAGTGAAGATTATTAAATGCACTCAGCAGTTCTCCTTGGATGAACACACCTTTGTTCGACATGACTTAGTCCTAAATCCTTTAAAGATTTAAGAAGAAAAGAGAATTTTGCCCTGGAACAAACACCATAATTCATAATACAGACACAATCCCTTTTGCTTGCAAATAGCTTACCAATTTTCTCAAGTTTGGAGTCCATCTACACAGTAGCTGGCACAATGCAAAAACCAGAGGCAGCACTGCCCTGTTCTACTTACTGACAGACTGTAGCTTTCAGTAACATTTAAATTTAAACTCAAGAGCTATCCAACAATACTGAGCCTTCATATAAAAGTGATGTTCTTTCTCTTTATATTTCCTCAATTGGCCGCTGAAAATCTGCAGAGATGTTCTCATGGAAATTCTAATTAAAAATCCTAGAAGTGAAGAAGTGGTTTTTGATCTGCAGTATTATAAATCCATGTAGTTGAAAATTATAAAGCAACCACCAAATTTTAAAAAAAGAAACGAAAAAGGAAAAAGGATTTTCAGCAACCTCAGATGGTAAAACAGCAATAAAATAAAGGCGGGGTTAAAGTTTGCTGCTTTGTTTCCTAGCCTTTAAGCCTCCAGAATATAATTCACACCACATTACCACATTTTCAAACTCTTTCTCAACACCTACAAATACTGGAGGTTTATTTTTAAGTGATAGATAGGATTCTTATTTAATCGCTGACACCAGCAACTGAAATGGTAATTAAAACAAATACCACCCATCTTCCAGTAAAATCAAGACAGCTTGCAATAAAGAAATTGGGAAGGATAACAGAATTTAGCTGCCTGGGTGTTACTGTTGTCCTGTCAATGCAGAGCAGGACCAGCTCCTCTCAGAGAGAATTGACCAACAAGGACTGAATAAGAGAGGAAAATGGGAATTTTAGGTCCAAAACAGCACCTTGCAACCCACAAGGTTGGTAAGACAAAACATGGCTGGCAGACTCCAGAGGCAAGTCAGGCAAATAACTCAGCACAATGTCAATTTGGGTTTTTCTATATGTTATTAAAGTGCCCAAGTCAAGCTTTGCATTATGGCTGACATTTTCCACCCACATGCCAAAGACTTGACCACCTTCTCATTTCCCTATTCTTGCAGAAACAAGGTCTCATCACTTTTCTCCCCTCAGGCTTTTTTACCTTCTCCTCCCAGAGTCAGGTGCAGCTCCTGATATGTAAGAGCCTGTTTAACATGCAACACTCCAAGAGTTATCACTTTTGCAGAAAAAAACACATTTTAGACAACTCCACTCCAGCCATCCATCATCTTTAAGACCTTAAGAAAGAATCTGTCTTGCCTATTTCTTTTATTATGCTTTTACATCTCTTCTTCCAACAAGCCTGAATAATTTTCTCCTCCTGTCTGGACTTTTACAGTAATTTTGAGGCTCTCTTCTGTATATGAGTACACATGAATGCCTATTGACTTCCACCATTGTGAACTCCTAGGTAAGCCAACCTCTAAAACTTCAACTGACTTTTAAACATTTTCATCAGGGTAAGGTGATGCCAAGGATATTATTTCCTATTGTCTCCCAGCTGAGGTCTTCTTACTTGCCCTCTGGGTTTGAATGCCCTTCTCCCTCCAAACAACTTGCACCTGAGGTACATTTTGCAATGGCATAAAGGATCTAGAGTTTAATCTCAGGTAGCTAGCTAGTGAGAAAAACCCCTATTTCCCTGATTTTACAAAGTGACCATTAAACATACTTGTCCTTTATGAAGTAGTAAAACTAACTTACACAAACAATGAAGAGAGGGCATAAACGTGGGAAGAGGAAAATAGGGTAAAACAATCAGCAAACAACATAAATGGAAGAAATCAGGATTATAACACCCAAAGTAGGCAAGCAGAATACTGTAATGCTTCTTCCAGATGACCCATCTTTTCCTGCCTTCACCCTCATTTTGTTTAGAGGTAGGTCTATACAGTCTTGCCCATTTTTATAGCATTTGCTGTTGGCAGAATGAGTTGCTGACGATGGAGAAGCAACAGTAAATGTTATTTTAAATAGCAAAACCTAAAAAAAGTTACACGGAAGGAATCCAAGGTGAAAAAAGACATCCTACTGCATCCTACATTGTATGCAGAACTAATATGGGGAGGGCAGAAAGAAAGGAAGGAAGGATGTATGGGTTGTTGATCAGTTTAGTTTCCATATCCTGTCTCCTCTTCCTTCTTTTGCTGTGGAAGGGGACTTCCTTTGGATCTGCTCCTACAACTATTCCCAAAAAGTGTAGAAGCACCAATATCAGCTGCATAGCTGCACAGCTGAACCCCCCAGACCACCACCCTCCAAAAAAAAAAAAAAAAAAAAAAAAAAAAAGTATTACCCTAGAGAATGGGTAACTACAAATGCAAAGCTTAAGGACATAAACACAGCATAAAGTTCAATACCGAAATTCTTTCTACTTCCAGTGATAAGTGGAAGGAGATTAGTAAAGCCAAACCCTACAAAATGTATTTTCTTTAAACATTCAAATTTGGATTTAGTTCTACAATATAATTCATAGTATCAAAGATGTTCACAAATACTAATGTGAACAAGTTCTCTTACAGGCTGGTTAACCACTATTCTTTCAGGTAAAACTAGCAACAAAACTGCATAGAATATGCACAAAATTAAGAAAGATGCTATCACTGTGCAAGTACAGATTTGTTCCACTACATAATATTCTGGTTCTTTGCCGGTCACGATGATGGAAAAGTATGCAAGGAGACATAGGTTCCTAAAAATCATTGAAATTCAAGGTCAAACCAGCATTTCCAGGCTTTTTTTTAGTAATTATTTAAAAAACAAAGCAAAACAAAAAACAAAACAAACAAACAAAACAAAACAAAACCAAACAAAAAAAAACACCAAAAAACCAAAACCAAACAAACAAAAAAAACAAACAAAAAATATTAAAAAAACCAAAAAATCCCTAAACTCTAATGTTACTAGAATTATGTTTCTCTCTACTTCAAGAAAACATGGAATACGCCACTGAAAACATCTCTTGAGAGGCTTTCCAGCATAGTAAATGGTGAGTGTATCGTGGCTAAATCTGCCCACACAGTTCCATTACAGTAGTAGATTTGATTTATTCAACTGACATGCTTGTGATAAAACTGTCTGGAAGAAAAATGGGACTTATAATAATGAGTTAAACAAAACATGGTTTAAATCTTTTAATAATTTTTCTCTGCTGCAGTACACCTCTCTGTCCTGTTTACACACACACTCATGCTTGGTGAGTTGAAACATTTACCACTTCCAGCTGGGATACAGGAACCTCTGAAGCAGATATCCAGTCTAGCAAACAGGAATGTCTCCAGGAAAAAAAAAACGCTAAGTCAGTGTGGTGGGTTGACCCCAGCTGGACACCAAGTGTCCTCCAAAGCAGCTCAATCACTCCCCTCCTCAGCTGAGCAGAAGAGAGAAATATTATGAAAAGGGTATGGGTTCAGGTGAGCACAGGGTGAATCATTCCCCGGTCACCGTCACAGGCAAAACAGACTCAGTTTGGGAAAATTAGTTTAATTCAGTACTAATCAAATCAGAGTAGGATAATGAGAAATAAACCCAAATCTTAAAAACACCTTCTCCCCACCCCTCTCTTCTTCCCAGACACAACTTTGTTCCTGATTTTCTCTCCCTCCTTCCCCTGAGCAGCACAGGGAATGGGGGGTTGAGATCAGTTCATCACACATTGTCTCTGCCACTCTTTTCTCCTCATGGGGAGCACTCCTCACACTCTTCCCATGCTCCAGCATGGAGACCCTCCCATGGAAGACAGTCCTCCTTGAACTTCTCCAGCATGACTCCATCCCATGGGCTGCAGTTTTTCACAGACTGCTCCAGCGTGGATCCCCCACGGAGTCACAAATCCGGCCAGCAAACCTGCTCCAGTGTAGGCTTCCCATGGGGTCACAGCCTCCTTCTGCATCCACCTGCTCTGGTGTGGGTCTTCCACAGGCTGCAGGTGGATCTCTGCTCTCCTATGGATCTCTGTGGGCTGCAGTGGAACAGCTTCCTCACCATGGTCTGCACCAAGGGCTGCAAGGTCTGCTCCAGCACCCAGAGCATGTCCCAACCCTTCCTTCTTCACTGACCTTGGTGTCTGCAGAGTTGTTTTTCTCAGATATTCTCACTCCTCCCTCCAGCTGCAATCATGCTGGGTTTTTTCCTCTTTCTTAAATACATTATCCCAGAGGAGCTACCATCACTGCTGATGGGCTCAGCCTTGGCCAGTGGTGAGTCATATTGGAGCTAGCTGGCACTGGGAAGCATCTAGAAGCTTCTCACAGAAGCCACCCTTGAAGCCCCCTGCTACCAAAAACTTGCCACACAAACCCAATACAATCAGCTTGTTGCAACCAAGAAGAGTAGCAACAGCAGAAAAATGCTAGGATTCCCAGAAAAGCACAGGGGGGAAAGAGTGCCTCTAAGTGAAAAGCTTAAACTACATCACATGAAATGCATACTGAACATTTTTCTTGGTTTCTAACAAAGAACCACCGAGTACTAAGAATACCTTTAGCACCTTTAGCTACCAAAGGCATTACCAAAGAATGCCATTAGTCCTGCAATGTTATGTCTTGCTGGCAGGCAGGTTAAGTGCCTCAATCATTCAAGAGAAGTTAAAGTGTAACCATTAACAACTGAGAGAAAACATACTTAAGTCACGTTCCTCACTGTTCAACATTCAATTAAAAGCAGGCACACAGCACACAGATGGGACAGTTGGTTTGAAAAACAAACACATGCAGCATATCCAAGAGCTCTGTATGCCTACAGGAATGTTTCTTCCTATGTTGATGCAGTGATACACGTACAAGTGGTGAATGTGGAAGTTATTCATGTGTTTGTGAGCAGTGAGGTACAATGGAAACTCATCGTCTAGCAGATGTGTGAGACAATAATAATCTCTGCTGCAATCCCAGCCAAGAATCCAAAGGAAATCAACTGGAAAACATCAACATCGACCATCCGGCAATTCATTTACCATAAAGAAGCCATCAGCAAACGCAAATGTCACTTATCTCTCTTCTTCTGTTTAATTAACGAAGAAGCCTTAATTACTTTCAAGTCAAAGATGCTCTTATCAGTTTAGCTGCTCACTGCAAAGGCAAAAACCATCATGAGGAGAGAGTAGGAACTGAGGATCCTGTTTCTTTATTCATAGTTCTCTTTTCATAAGGCATCAGAACTTGTTCCATTTCAGACTGTGCTCACTGATTTAAAAAATGCCAAATAACCATCACAAGCATGTCAAGTGTTATCAAATGTCAAGCACTGTGTAGGTGGTGTAACCACCTCTTTTTTCAAACTATGGCAAGAAGGAGTGTTTCCACCTGCCGCTCCAAAGACAATGATAAATTGAATAATAATTCCTTCTACATCTACATGAGAAGACAACACAAAAAATTTAAATGTATTCTGTCTCCCACTCCAAGACAAACTAAGACCACTGCAGGGCATCATTTTCAGATCTGTGAGGAGCAGCTGCTCTGTGCACTACTTGATAACTATCCTCAGCTGTAAGAGAGAGAAGGTGAGAGATGAAGCCACATGTTTTGTTGGAATCAGGCTGTCTCAGGTAAGGTAAGATGCTTGATTAACAGTAAGCAGCTGTGAGTCTTTCCTGGTATCCCTGACTTCACCTGATCCACTTGCCACATCACCAAACGTTCCCTACAACAAACAGATTCTGACTCTAAAGGCCATGGTAAAGCCAGTCCCATAGGGCTTGGCTGAACCAGGCTGAAATATGTCTGTAATCAACAAGGATGAGTAAGGCAGGACAGGAATTAATGATCAGAAAGTGACCATGTCTGAGGTGGGTGCAAGCCATAGTGCACTCAAGCAGCTGAGTGAGAACCAAACTTTAGCTCTCAACATATATAACCTGGCATATGAAATTGAAACTCAGGAGTGAGGATTTTAGTAAATTATTCAGCTGATGATGGGGAAAAGAGGATGAGGCTATACTGCTGGTGAATAACATCCAATAGCTATGTTTAAAGAAAGAATGAGAATGCTGGGGTAATCTAATTCTGGAAAATACAGATCTATAACCTATGTAGTAACCTTAGGTTTTCACAAGGAAAATTCAAGGAAATAAAATAAATAACTAAATTCAAGGAAAATAAATAAATAAATAAATAAATCAAGGAAAGAAAAATTAGAAATGTGAAGATAAATGGAATATAACATATATACATTGTCAGTAAGCAGATTGTGTGAAACTAATCTGACATCTGCCTTTAATAAAATATATTTTTAAAGACAAAAATATAGGATAAAAATAACTTTCTGGAAACTTAGTTAAAAAAAAAAACAAACAATAAAAAAACTAAGAAACTTTTATAATATCCCAACTGAAATTGTTAGCCAAAATGAAAAGGATAGGAATTAAAACAAGACAGAACTGGCTAGAAGGTAAGATTTGTCTGAATTAACTCCTAGGCCTGGGAAGGCTAGATTGTAGATCTTGTCCAAGGTGGGTTTTGGGACTAATTTTATTTGATATTTTAATTATTTGCCTCAGCAAAGAAAGTACAATAGTAAATACTCCAATTAAATACTCGAATCATTCAAAGTTAATACAGAGCATTAATTAGGAGCATGACTGGAGATGCATAAAGAAGATGTGGATGACCTTGAAGAGGAAGGCATGGTCCTAGAATGAAATCACATGGAAGAGAGTTTCAGGGACCTGTAAGAACTATTGCTTCTATAAGCTGTGACTCATGAGCTGGAAACATGAAAGAAAAATGTGGAAGTTTGGAGAAGGGGTTGACAACATGTAGTTGTGAGCTAAAGCTACCTAAGCAATGGCCAAGGCCAGCAGATACTGATCACTTATTACGCTGGCCAGGAATATGTCTATGCTGGCAATTAGAAGGTTGGCTTTCAACCACCACACAAATCAATTTCTGCAACAGACTTACCTAGGCACAAAGAATGCAAACAATCTATTTTAAAATGGAATAGGATAAATGTAACTATAGGGCTGTCCAAAGCCATAAAAAGCAGAGGATTGGACATGCTGAGTCTGGAAATTCCCATCCTGGATTTGTCTATCACCAGCATAGCACAAATATTACACAAATAGATACATACATGATACAGCTACACAGGTTAAAATAGCCAGAAGCCTCTGTCTCTTCAGTAGAGCACTAGAAATACTTGAAGTTTCATTAACACTGGTGCTTAAAGATCGTGGCAAAGAATGTTTATGACTAAGAGAACATTTATATCACAAGTGCACGTGGGTTATGAGCCCCAACAGTTGTCCTACCCCAGTTTCTTGCTGACTCCATCTCTGATTTTCATTAACAACTCCACTGCAACAAATTGATCATTTTCTTGTCTGTAGTTCTCTGGCACTTGAAAAGGAATAGACGACTCTCACTTCCTGTCCTCTCAGCTGCAGTTTTTAATCTGCAATAGTTAGATGCTGTAGATACAGTGGTACTCAAGCAGTTATGATGGGCTTGGCCTAGTCTGTAAAAGACTGATATCCTAACCTCAGATCAGAGCAACTGACAGCGTTTTTTAAACACTAGAATTGTCCAGGGATTTCAAACAGATGATGCAAAACAATAAGGTGGGCATCAACTTACTTCTGAGAATAGTAATATGAATTTTAGCTTGAAAAAAATAGGATCCACAACTGTAAAGGATTGCAGGAGATCCAGACTGTCCACTAGGAAAGAATGTATTCAATATTTTCACTAATTCCCAAATGTTTTAGAAACCACCAATAAAACACAACACAGCTGATCTTCAGCATGTAGGATATTCTCACACTCCCTATTACAGAGAGTTTCCATAATCAGCTATATGGTTTATCTGGAAATGAGATATTACATTTGGGTAATAAAGTTAAGCCAGGTGTATGGAAAGCTGCATTTTTTCATTGTTGTGCAAATTCGCCAGCCTGATCAGTTAACTATGGTAAGCTTACAGTTCTCATATTCTTCTAGCCAATATAACTATCAAGAGAAAAGTAAACTTCCAAGAAAAGATAACAAATATTTCCAAAATCCCTGGTGCAAATAACACCAAAGTCTGAGCCAGCTCTCAGAGAGGAACAAAGCTTTGGTGGTCTTCATGCCTTCAGATTTACTGAAAAACAGGGAGTGGTAGGTGAACCATTCCAGCATTGCCTGGAGAAGAGAAATATCAGCATAATGATCTCTAAAAATGCTCCCTCAGAGACCAGCATTCATAATGTAAGTTAAACAGTTCAGCCTGGCAGGTAGCATGTGTGTGCTTATTTCTTTTGGTTCTACACAACCAAATATATTTCAGGTTTTCAACAATATATTTACTCTTTTGTAATGAAGTTGAAAAAATAGATCTGTAAGCATTTCCTTCTGTATCCTTTTCCTTTCTGAAAAACTTCAAGAATTATCTCTCAAAAAGTAACTGTTGATCCAAAGGAATTTATTGAATGGCTTTCAAGAGACATTCTCACAATCTCTGTTAAAGAAGGCATCCAAGTTTCACCAGAGTGATGAAGGGTTCTGGGTTCACTAGTTCAGCTATGAATAACTCATATGTCTTGCTTATGTGAGGATAAGTCTTTTCAGTTCTTTGGCTCATGTTATCACCTGGGATCAGCATGGAAGGGGCACCCACCAGTTGGTACATATGACAGAGCCCATACAATCTCTACAGTCCTTTAGATTTTTCTCTAGGTTGCACAGAACACAGTAACTATGGTCATGAAGAAGAAATGCAAGAGAAGATTCAATGGAAAATTCATTAACTGTTCCACAATGGCCATTTGCACTGGAAAAAAATGCTAATAAAAGTGAGGAGGATCTAGAAGGTGAAGTGGTAGGGATACACCTAGGTAAGTTTAGAGAAGTTGTGATACAAGACAACATTGGAGTTTCTGCTCCAGGGTTTCCATCCTGAAGGCCCACATCTGCGTAAACATCAAGAGGTGTTTGGAGACAAAAAATTCTTCAAGACCTTCAAATAAAAGCAGGTTTTTTTCTCTAAACAATCTTTGGCCAGAGAAAGATTATTAGAAATTTGTTGATAAGTCAGCTGAGGAAAAATTCAAAGACCATGACACAAGAATGGTCCAGCTCGAGTAACAAGTGGAACTCTAATCTCCACCTAGGAGAAGTTGACTGAAAGGTCCTACTATACCTCATTATTCATCTATTTCCTCTGCATGACATAGTAGCAAATAAATAAATCAGATTTTTGCATTCTTATATCTTACTAGTACAAGCCTGAACGTATGAAAAATGGCTGCTAAACACTGAGCTTATTCATGAGGAGTTTTTTATCATCACATTTGATTTCTAGGCTGAAAACTGTTTCTAGGTAACTTCTGCATTAAGAAAATAGATTTTTAAGAGAAGGTAGGTAGATTGCAGCCACCGATGAGAAGTGTCCACTGACACACCATATTCTCTATCACTTCAAGCTGAAAGCCAAAGCAATTTGGTTCACTTCTCTTCATGAGGTTCTCTATGGATTTGGGCAAGAGACTGAGGTACCATGGACCCCAAGTGCAGATTCCTATTAATCTCCAATTAAGTGAGTGTTCATGTTAGCTCAATTCACGGAATCTGTGTAAATTTTTAACTATTACACAGAGCCAGTCCGTTTTTTCCCCCAAAGTTGATACTCACAACATTCACTCCAATGCTAGAGTGAATCCAAATTTATTTGCAGGCAGTAACTGTGGTTACTAACTGTACAGTGGTTTACAGCTTTCACGCTGCTTTACCAACAGTTAAAAAGATAGTGAAACACTAAATTTATTATCAATTCAAAACCACCTTCCTCTTTTTGCCTAGGAAACTTTCAAGCTCTTCTGAAAGCCTTTGAACTAACTTGAGATAACAACTAGCTCAAATTCTCATTGCTAAATTATCATGACTTGGATCTACTAGTTCAAGTAACTTCAGTCTCTAGAAAACTGAACATGTTAGAAAAACACAAATAAAATTAACTGAATTTAGTAATTCATAAATTATTACATCTCTGTAAGATATTTTGGCTTTTATCACTTTTTGTGGTCTGAATGTTTTGTAACCTATTTTGGGACTGGCTAGAAGGTATACTCTCAGGTTAGCTTCAAGGCTATAACAACTGACTCCTTGGTGTAGCTGGAAACTCATTCAGGAATCCTTTCCATATGTTAAAATCTGGAAAGAAAATTAGCATACAGCTGTCATAACATCAGACTTCCTAGATAGGATTCTTAAACACAGAATTACTAGAGGCCTGTCACTAACTAGACTAATTGTTACCAAACAAGACATGCAATTACAGACCAGCCAAGAAGACTCCCTTCATGGCCCCTCTCATCCATATGTTTTGGCTTCAGGGAGCAAACCAGGAAACATCAGAAGGTGCTTTACATGCTTCCCAATGTACAGTGCAACCAGGCTGCTTCTATTTGCATATGTGATACTGCCTAGACAAAGAGAAATTCCTACTTCTGGTTAGGATCTGAAGTGATCAAGCAGGACAAGTCTTTCTCCTTTGTTCTCACCCTTCAGTGAGGAAAGTGACGCTTCTTCTTTTAACATTCCACTTTTTCAAGTATAGAAAAAGGCAGTATGTTCACGAAAATATTCTTGTATCATACAGCTTTCTTAAGACATTTTGGGTGACATGCTGAACAGTGGCTTCACTCCAATCAGCCACCTACTTGTACAAGTTTGACTTTCTATAGGCTGCTCTATGCTCTCTTTTATTTCTTTTTTCTCTAAGTATCTACAGAAACATCCATTTTGATGCTGGAGCAGAGTCCTTTAGATTCCTTTGTCCGTTAACAGCTCATGATGAGGCAAAATCATTTGACTCATTAGCTAATTTAGTAATCAATAGGAGATACAAATTAGCAACACAATGGGAAATAGTTGCCTGCTCTTCTGTAGCAATGCTTGATTAGCCCCTGCATCTCAGTGGTGTGCTTCTATACGGTTATTTAACATTCTAAACTTTCTCTCCCCAAGTATCTGCCTGCTGGGCAGCTGTTCAGCCTTTTCAGTTTGAAGTTTAACACTTCACATCAGCTGCTCAGACTGTTACCTAAATGCATTTGTTTCCTAACTGCATAACAAATGCCTTCTTCCCTACAGTTTCCCTGCAGGCCAGGTTCCAAGTATACCACCTCAGTGGTACATTTTCTTCTCCATCTCAGATTTATTGGCACAAAAGTAATGAAAACAGAAAGGAAAAATGAGAGTTAGTTAATAGTTTAGCAAGAGTTTATGGCTAGCTTAGACAGTTTTTATCATTACTCAACCTACTTTACCTCTGTGAAGCACAGAACATCTGCTGTTTGATGTGTTTTAAATCATGCCTACAGCACTAGTCTATATGTGGAGGTGTCTAACTTTATCATAATTAATAAACCTCCTTGCTATCCATATTGTCACTCTACAGAATTCAGTAGGAAGGGCAATATGATGATTTATGCCTACATATCACTGAACCAGAAGGTGCAGCTATACAGAGTTTAATGAAGTTTATACCAGGAAAAAAAACCCCAACAATTTGGCCCACTGACTTCACAGGGATTAAATCATAGCAGCATTTAGCAAGGCAGAACAGAATGCTCCTTCAGTAGGAAAGCACAACGAAGAGCATTTTATAGCATAAGCAGTATTTTAATTTGGTGCACACACATCTAGCAGAAAGTCCACAGGAAAGTTTGTCAAGTGCCAGCAAGAGCTCATTAAACCACCACTCTTGGGAAACACTTGTACTGCAAAACATGCAGTAGGCAACAAGTGCTCCAACGGATCCAGCTTCTGAAGAGACAAATGCTTTTCTGAATTGATCTATACACTGCTAGAGCCCCAGGTATTGTCACAGGTCACACCTAGTCTTTTCCCAGTGATTCTCAAGAGTGCAGGACGAAGACACTTGTGTTCACAGTGCACAAACAGCTTGGAGCAGGAGCCAGCCCACCACAGCTGTCCAAGACTGTTGTCAGCACACGGCCCGCCCCTTGCGCTTAATCTGACGAGCATGTCCTGTCACATCTATGTGGTTTCACACTGAATTGGGTAATAAGTAAGAAAAAGAAAGCGCAGCAGAGTCCTCTATCTTCAGGCACATAAGCAGCCATGCTGCATAGACGACTACATGTCTGTGTAACAGAGAGGTTTTCCTTGTACATTGTGCCTTACACCACACAAAACCATCAGATACCTGGCATTAGATTCACCAGACAAGAGAGAGAAATGTATGCAGACCTGCACAACTAACAGAGATCAGGGCCCATTATCTAACAGGGCTGTGGGTATCCTTGGGACTTGAGAAGCTAGAAAGCCATATTGACCTCTCCTGAGCTCAAAGGAATTTCCTGTGAAAGAATAAAAACAGATTTTTTGATACTCCACACACAAAACACAAGCAAGGAGATGCCCTACAGCACAATTAAGGGAATTTATATGTTAAAACAGCATCTAGGCAAACAAACAGGACCTGATTTGGGCAGAACTAAAAGTAGAAGTAAAAGTAGAAGTTATTTTAGAAATTTTCAGTTAACTTTTAGTTTTACTTTAATTTACGAAATGCATTCAGCAATACATTAAAGACGTTTACAAGAAACTATGGGCAAACAGCAAGAAGCAGAGTGGTCTGAGCCAGTGGTCCAGGCATAGTCCCCAGCTGTGAGAGCTAGAGGCCACCTTAGTGACAACATCCTCCCAACTTTGTCTCTTAAGAAGGACACATGGGTGTTTCTGATATTCGGGGTAGGTTGGGGCTGAAAGAAGATGTACAGGGTGCTACGTGGAAAGGTGTGCACAGTGACGCGCAGAGAGACAGCTGGCAGCAGAGCCAACCTCTGTCTTCCTTTTCCTCCCTCAACTCGGTGGTATATGACAAAGCTGAATGAAGCAAAGTTTTCTGGAGAAGCAGTGAGTTGTAATTACACTTTACACAAGCATCGGGAACACCTAGCAAAGTGCCTTTGAGACAGGAAGTACCTTGGAATTGAATGTAAATCAGTTGTCATTATTCAGATCATATTTTTTTAATAATTTACTCATATAAAAATGAAACTTGTGGCCAACTGATGTGCTTTGCTTCTGTGGGTGCTTACTAAGATAAAAATCAGACGCTGAACATGTCTTGGTAAACAGAAAAGCCATTTTCCTTGTGAGGATTCAAGCCACTGATCCTCCTCCTGAAGCACTGACACTTTGCAAAAGTATCTCAATGTTTGGCAGATCAGGAGCTAAAATGTAATTGCTCCTCTCCAGCACACAGCCCAGCCATTTGTCAAAAAGTACAAAGCCTACCTCTCTCCCTCCCTGACTCCAGCCGTGCCTTATGCAGTACAAAATAGCTTCAGGAGGAATGACTCAAACCAGCACATCCCAGACTATGCTGCTGCCCAGGCATCAGTGCAAGAGGAAGGAAAGCAGAGAGCAAAACCCTTGCTCCAAAGTGGCTAGAGCAGTGTTCTGTGTGCAGCTCAACTGAAGGAGAACTTTCTACGTCTGAGAGTAGCTCTCCTTGCAACCAGGTCTCCCTGGCACCTGCCTGCTCCCCACTCCTCCTCCTCCTTACCTGGTTCTGGCCTTTTTCAGAACTCTGCACCCATCAGTTCAACTCCCTGAGTGTGCGGGGGCTGGGGAGAAAGATTTCTCCTTGATTAGCTGCAGGGGCTGCAGCAAGTGCTGCTGCCAGCACAGGGGTGGGAGGAGTGCTATGGGGCTAGAGGAAGAGGAGGAGGAGCAAGCCTCCTCCTTGTCAGCAGCACCCAAGACTTCTTCACTGCTCCTGGGACTGTTCCAGACAGGAACCCAGACCCTGCACAGAAGGTGAGCACCCTGCCCCACAGGTGAGTAGTACAACATGGAGCACAGGAACAACATGTCCATTTATTTTTTACCTTCTAATTTTCTTCTTTAGCTTTTTTTTTAAGTGGTTTCTTTCCCATTTAACTTTCTAACCCTCAGAGACAAAAGTGTTTCATCATGGAAACTTGTTAAAGCATTTCCAACTTGCCATCCCCCACTTTTTTTTTCTGCTTTTTAATCACAGAGTTCTATTTACAAATTAGGGTTGATTTAAACAGTGTCAGCTAACCAAAAATGACAGCTTTATTTGGCAAAACCACACTTGCTGTGGAAAAAGAAAAATTGCCCAACTCTGACAGTAACTAACATTCTGCAAGGCATTTTCACACCTACTAGTGCTTCTACCTCCTGCCTCATGCCATAGATATGGTATATCTATAGATATAGCATAAACCCACGCCACATTGCCCTAAATATAGTTTTCAATTATTGTGCCTTGTCTGTTGTTTATTCCTCAAATATCCATGTCATCTTAAAATTAGGCATTCTTTTTTTTCCTTTTTTTTTTTTTTTTTTTGCTCCACAGCTGTAAGAACTTCAGTCCAATTTCCTCATTTTTTAATTCTATATAAATATTTCTTTAATTTCCGTGAATTTCCTTGGCACTGGAGTTTGGAGCAAATTTAGTTGCTCCACATTTATGAGAGCATTTTTTAAAAGTATTTAATCACATTTCTTTTCCAGGATAAGCTTATTACTCTCCAAGCAGCTAAGCAGCAGGAACATAGTGGTGCCATGTGGGAGATCAAATGATACAACCACAGCAGGTCCAAAATATAGCTACAAGGGTATAACAACCTCTTGGAGAAAATGAATCACTCTCACCAAAAATTCCCTGGGAATAATTTTCAGGAGTGGCAGAATTAGTGGCTTTGGAGAAAGTCAATCACTTCCCTTCTGTACAGTAAAAGCTGCCAAGGTTTGCCACGAGGTGTAATTGGGTATCCTTAACACAGCAGAATATGTAGGAAAAGACATTCATCAGAGTTACGACTAACAGTTACAAAACTGTAAACAAATGTGGACAAACTATTACTGTCCAAGTTATATGAAGCCAGTGATTTTAAGTAAGTTCTGTTTTGCTTTTGCATGGTGGTCATTGCCAACCACTAGGCAGGGCATTACTGTGTGACCCAGTGCTGAAAATTTCCATTTTCTAAGCACTTTTTAATTTTGGCTCATTAATCCTCATAGCACTCTAGAAAGACAGGGAACTTCTATAAAGAAGCAACAGCAGAAGCATTGAGGTTTTCAAACTCCTGATATGTACCTTCAGCCAAATGGAGCTTGATTTTTTTAAAAAGGTCCCCTCTTCCAGCACTAACTGACTTTCCAAGGTGCTATTTCAGAAGAACAGACTCAATATGAACAAGAAAATGTTAGAAATTATTTTTGAAAACTGTGATCTTAGGAGTGAGTCTCACACAACTCTACCCAAGCAGACAGAAGAGTATTAAACAGGACAACCAGGGGATCAGGCCCAGCTAGCACAGGTTTAGGAAAGCCATGTCCTGCTTGTACAACCTGATCTCCTTTTATGACAAGGTGACCCAACCAGTGGATGAGGGAAAGCCCACCTGGCTTTCAGTAAAGCCTTTGACACAGTCTCCCACAGAATTCTCCTGGAGAAACTGCTAGCCCATGGCTTGGACAAGTGCATTCTTCACTGGGTTAGGAACTGGCTGGATGGCTGGGCACAGAGAGTGGTGGTGGATGGAGCTCATCCAGCTGCCGGCCAGTCATGGGCAGTGTTACTCTGGGCTCACTGCTGGTGCCAGTCCTGTCTAATACACTTATCTATGATCTGGACAAGGGGATCAAATTCCCCCTCAGTCAGCTTGCAGGTGACACCAGACTGGGTGGGAGTGTTGATCTGCTGGAGGGCAGGAAGGCTCTGCAGAATGATCTGGACAAGCTGGATCATGGCCCAAGGCCAGTGGTTTGGGGTTCAATAAGGCCGAGTGCCAGGTCCTGCCCTTGGGTCACAACAATCCCAGGCAGTGCTACAGGCTTGGGGAAGAGTAGCTGGAAAGTGGCCTGGCTGAAAAGGACCTGGGGATGCTGGTCAACAGCAGCTGAACATGAGCCAGCTGTGCCCAGGTGGCCAAGAAGGCCAATGGCATCCTGGCCTGGATCAGCAATGGTGTGGCCAGCAGGAGCAGGGCAGTGATTGTCCTCCTGTACTCAGCACTGGTAAGACCACACCTCGAGTGCTTGCCCAGTTCTGGGCCTCTCACTACAGGAAGACATCGAGGGGCTGGAGTGAGTTCAGAGAAGGGCAATGGAGCTGGGGAAGGATCTGGAGAGAGTCCTGTGAGGAGTGGCTGAGGGAGCTGGGGGTGCTTAGCCTGGAGAAAAGGAGGCCCAGAGGAGACTTTGTTGTTCTCTACAACTCCCTGAAAGGAGGCTCTATCCAGGTGGGGGTCGGCCTCTTCTCCCAGAGAACAAGTAACAGGACAAGATGAAATGGCCTCAAGCTGCACCAGGGAATGTCCAGGTTGGACATCAGGAAGTATCTCTCCACTGAAAGGGCAGGTAAGCACTGGAACACGCTGCGCAGGGATGTGGTGAAGTCGCCCTCCCCAGAAGTGTTCAAGAACAACTGGATGTGGCACTGAATGATATCTATGGTTTGGTTGACATGGTGGCGTTTGGTCGAACATTGGACTTGATGACCTTTAAGGTCTTTTCAATCTTAATGATTCTATGAATTTCATAAAGACTGGATATGAATTTAAGACTCCTTGGCCTCCAAATCCCTGCTTGGATCATTAAATACCCCCTCTGCTAATCTAAAATCTTATTCAATTCCTGAGTAACAGGACACAGAACAGTTAAACCCTTTATGATTATCTATTAATTCAAAGTAATGCCATTTTCTTCTGTTTCCATTTGAACTGATCAGGTGATCAGACACTAAGCACTGAATTCAATTAACATAAAAGTTCTCCTCACAGAGCTTAATTTAGAACTATTTGTTCCCTTTCAGAATAAAATAAATATTCCTTAAGTGCTTTTAAGCAGAAAAGCAAATGTCCCTTTATCCACTAATGCTTAAAGTATAATACATACTACAGTAATTTCCTATTATAATGGAATATTTGCACAGGTTGCAAATTTATCCCCAAGGAATGAGGGATCTAGTGAATGGACACATACATTTATTACACTGAATACTCGAGGTAATGCTGGCCTATGATATCAAGCCAACAAGCTTGATGATAGCCCTGATATAATTATGTAATTAATTAGCTCTATCATAATTTTTGGTTTTTGACACTAACTTTTATGTGCCACTAGTCAATTTAATGGCATTTTAAATTGAAATAAGGCCCCTGAGAGAGATGCTACTTACTGAATCACAAATCTTGTATTCAGATTTCTTTTAATTTCAAAAGATGACCTAATAAAATTGCTTTATAATTAAATCCATTTTAACAACTTCTCCTATGTGATTCTTTCTCTTCTCCCATTTTTAATTACGAAAAAATTCCAATCAGGAAACACTCGTCATTGTAATTATATGCAAAAACCAGCGATCTCTTTTTGTATCTGTTTCTGCTCCTTTCACACAGCACTGCATCCTGGCTAGCTTTCCTGCAGAATTTTACTAGCATCCTCCAGAGGCAGAGCGACGAAACTGCACTTTTTCACAGAAAATCTCGTTAAATTTGCTTCTATCTTGTTTGAAAAATAGTCAGGGCGTGGGAAGAAAGGGGAGCAAAGCCCCACGTACTTTCTATTTCAGACAGACATTCACAAGTGTTCCGGTATCACAAGATGTGGTTCTCCAGTGAAGTAATATCAGATAATGGAAGGGAAGGGAGTCCATGGTTTGTTTCCACACCTAGTGGCACATAGATGTGGTTTGTTTCCACATCTATGTGCCACCTCTTATTTCCAGCTGAAAAGGCAACCCAGCAGTGGGCACTGACACCTCCTTGGGGCTGGGGGTTGTGATGTCATCCAGGAGCATTCCTTACCACATAGGCACCTTCCCTGCCTGGTGCTCCTTCCATGGCAACCCATCAGGATCTCACCCTGACACAGCACTGTTAGGATACATCCTCCACCCAGTGCTTAAAACAGTGGTATTACAGAGAGTAAGGAATATGAGCAGGTACAACAATCCCCACAAAAGCTTTTTTCATAGGCTTTATTCTACACAGTGGCCACTGTACCCCACAGGAGCACAATATCTCTGGATGGGAGCAGAGCTCAATGACTCCTTTCTGAGGTGATGATGACTATTGCATTGAAGATTCCCTTAATGTATGTGGTACTTTGCTACACAGAAAGCATGGCAAACACAGAACAATACTCTGCTTCTGAAAGCCATCACATCATTTCAACCACTCATGCCTGGGAAATGGATGTGTTGGAGATACTCAAGATGACACAGAGCAGTTAAGAGAACACTTGATAATACTGGATGGTACAGACAAACAAACTAAAATATTATCATTTTCCTGCAGACGTAATCATATTCTGTTCCATTTCTGCTCCCTAAAAAATAACAGACAGATACTGAGCACAAATGAAACTTCAACAGTTTGTACTTGTGTTTTTAAGGCAAGCACATAATTTTAATCATGACTGAATTTTAAAAAACAGTGAAGTGAGGTGGAAGTAACAGAATTATTGACAATTTCTTACCATTTGCTGTGTTCTTTTTGAAGTTATCTAGAAACTCTTCCAGGAGCTGTGACTGGTTTGGAGGGGGCAACAAACTCTTTGGATCCCTGGAAATGTCCCCATCTGACCAGGACATACATAAGGGCTGCTGGGTCCCGCAATGGCTCGTTCTCACTGTAAGCATTACACTTCTCTCTGAAAACAGTAACTCCATCTGCCTGAGATCAAGATCAGACACAGCCTCTCCATTTATGCTCAGGATTTCATTGCCTACTCGGAGCCCTGGCAGCATGTGAAAGCAATGAGAAAAAAAAAAAAAAGATAATGTAATATTAGAAAGGTCACAACCCAAACCTTATGCTGACTTTTATCCTTTTGGTTTCAATTCAAATAGCCTAATCCTACCACAAGTCCATTAGAACCAGTGGGAGCTTTATTTGTGCTAGAATTATATAGGTTGACCTCAGGCTTGCTTACTTTGATAGGTGCTACCCCAGTACAGCAATCAAGTTGGTTTTGTTTAAAGATGCTACAGAATTGGGTGGGTGGGAGAGCAGCATAGCTTTCAAGATTAGAATAGAGACACTTCTCACAACCAGATACCATCACTATACAGCACCATAACACATATTTCATCATCTGTGAAGAACAAGGCACTAGTCACACAGATCAAATTATTCATGCAAAGCTGCAACAACTAAGGATTGAGTTTTTATCAGCTTTTATATAAATCTAAACAGTGGCAAGTGCTGTGTTCCTAAGTCAGCAAAACCAAGTAGATATAACCATCAGGTAGCAAATCAATTTCTCTGGGGCTGTTTTTCAGAGAGCAGAACCTACATGATCCTCACATGTGCTGATGAAGAGAGACACAGTTTCTGAGGAGCACAGTGGGAAGGTGCTCACAGAAATGTATGCAGAAAACTATTCTGGGCAGGAAGGCTTTCTGCCAGCAAAAGTGGAAGCAATGGGTCATAGAAACTGATCAAGCCCGTGAAGTTCCCTAGTGTGAGATGAACTCTTTCTCAGTTTATTCCTCTGTGCAAAAGCACTCGGTTGGATGGCTGAACACAGACTTTGTCTCCAAGGATGAACAAGAACTGTCCCCACTACACTGAAAGGATAATTCAGTTATTCTGTGTACACTATTTTTCCTACTATTACATACTTTCCACGGTCTTCAGGAAAGGAAACTGTGAACAGTAAAATCCAAGAAACATTTCAGACAGCATGACTAAGGCTCCTTCAAGTTTTGCGACTTGAAAAAGATAACGAAGAATAGTTTTAAACACAAACAGGATACAGTACCTTCCTTGTATGCCAGTCCATCAGGGAGAACATCACTTACAAAGATATGGGTGAGATGCTCATTTTCAGCAACTTGGGCCGTGACAGCAAATCCTGAAGTAAAAGAGGTTTAAATCAAATAAACTTTCTTGGGAACATTTCCCTTTTATTTCATCTATTTAGTAGACTTTACATGAGAAGGAAGATACTTCTCATAAGAACACACTCATAGAGCATATAGAAATTATCACATGGTTACCCAGTCATTGTGAGGCCTGTTAAAATTAGTAAGACTTTTCAGCTCCCAGAAAATGCCATCCTCTGCTGTAAAAAGTTTCAAAAAAAGTACTTTCTACCTCAGCTCCATGACATTTCCATAACACAGAACAGCCCATCATTACAGTAAGAGTTCTGCAGAGTGTCCATCAGACATAGAGGTGTACTAAACAATTCCAAAAACTGGAAACCCAAATTATAAAGCAGTAAACCATACTAGACTAATGAATGGGAAAGACCAGAAAATAATAATTTAAAACTGAATTGCAGACAAAGCACAGCACAAAGCTGCCTTAAAACGGCATCCTTTCAAGGTATGTAATTATTTCTAGGCAAAACTACCTCCCATGGACAAAAAGCCCCTCAGAACCAGTCCCAAAGTATACTTTTGATACTGTACCATCAGAGGATCCCACTACAAAAAAAAAAAAAAAAAGGCAAACCTTGACCATTGCCTGACTGAGAGCACTTATATTAGTCTTGGCAAAGCACATTCATTTTTCTGACAAGCCCATGCTTCAATTATTTTGCCACTGTAGGAAAATTAGAAAGTGGACCCTTCCAGAACATAAGAAGTGCACTTGCCAGTGTAAAACAGTCTTTGTTATAATGCCTCGAGTTCTTTGCAGACTCACACTTCAAGCTATCAAGGATGGCTCTATCTGCTCTCAAAAAAAGTCCCGAAGAGAGAATGTAAGCAGTGAGAAAAATAAAAAGAACAACGCCTGAGAGCTTACCATAATCACTTGTGTTTTCAGTCTTTGTAAGATGAACATGATAAACATTTAATGGACAGATTTCTATTTCATCATAAACCTGTTAGAAAAGAACAATCAAATTATTGATTTGAAGTCATCACATTATGAAAATGCAAGCATCAAACCCCAGATACAGCATGAGAAAGAAGCACAATACTCTTTGCATCAAGACTTGCTGTCTTTACATAGAGAATTGTGTTACTGTGTAAGCGTCGCCGCTATGAGTGGGACTAAAGCTAAAGACCAAAAACCCATCCTGGAGTACAAGCTGACACTCTACTTTTGTGCTAAAAGCCTCATTCAAATCTTCAAACATTTCTTAAGAAAGTGTTTGCAGCGCCTAGTCACTCAAAACTGTGAACCAGAATGACAGAAAGCAGGCCCAGAACAGCTTTAAAACCTTATTTTAGCTCTGAATTTCACATATTTGCAGGTGACAACTCAACTGCAGCTACAGACATCACAAAGCTTTAACTAAAAGGAGTCACACTTTCCTGGTCTACTATGTATTCATACGGTTCAGGAGCACAATACTCAGTATTTTCATCAACCAGTCTTCTGAGTTGTAGGCCATAGTGTCTTGGCTCCAGCTGTTTCATCTAAAGAAGAAAAAAAAAAAGGAGTTTGTAATTGTTCATTATTTATTTCCAGAATCCTAGAAGGCAGAGAAGTGACACATACACAACAAGCTTCTAAAATCATGCAAAAGCAATCTCAAAAAAGTAATTTTCTACCTATTTTTGTAGTATAAACAAAATTAGATGCATTGCTTAAAATATAAGGCTACAGTGCTATTTCCATTTTGCCTTATGATCCTCTCAGATCCTTTCATAAACACTATGTCTTGGCTATTAGATTAACTGAGCACTAATATATGTTTCCAGAGATATTTAAACAGCCCTTTGTCCTTTTGAACTTAACACTCACAACCACCTTTTTCTATGACTACTTCTAATGATCCAGATCTGCTCAGCAGCTTTTGCTTCTGATGTAGAAAATGTGTATGCATGTATGGGCAGTTAGGAGAGGGGATGGGATGGCAAGCAAGTTCCCTAAGGGTTTGCCTTTATTAGATTTTATTTTTATTGCTGGATTTCATCTATGATCAGAGAGTTTCCCCTATTTTTTTTTTTTTTTTACCACTTGAGGTAAAAGCAAAGATCCTGTCTCAACAGGAAGCCAAAGGGAAATAGGGATATTCCCAAAGGATATTAGCCTGAAAGTGCTGAGCTCCTGATGGGAGGCACTGAAAAAATCAGGATACTGGTGAGACTATGGCATAAAACATTTCATTTTAGCATATTAATAGACCAACAATTCTGAAACAGGAGGAAGCAACATTTCCAAAAGAAGAGGACTGACAACCTCCCTGAGGGTTATTTAATCCCTCTAATGCATCTCAGCAGCTAACAAAATCTAACTCTACTGAGTAACTGGTAATTAACTTAACATTTTATTACATGCTGCAGTTCACAAGTTCTGCATCCTGAAAATTTGAATTTGAATGCACAAGTTTTTATACGTGCTATCCGAAGACCTCAGATGGAAAACAGAAATGAGAAAAGTATAAACCCCATAAAGCATGGATGAAGTTGAAAAATAAAGCCCTAAAAATTCTTCTGAACTTTAGCCTTATCCACGCAGCATTCAAACATTTTCTGTTAAGAAGAAAGATTCCTTACACTCATCAGAACAGAATGAAAATGTAAGAAGGAAAAGAACCAGGATAGATGAGCAGAAAGTATTCAGCATTAGAGAATGCTTATGAAAAGCTTTACACACAGAATAGAAAGACAAAATAAAACAGAAAAACATATAAGAAAATAATCAAGGAATTTAAAACTAAATTTTCACGCAATACAGACAATGAAAATTAAAAGCCAGCTTTACAATTACAAATATTTTGGAATGATAGAGTAAGAGAGGTAGGGAATTTCCTTTTCAACTCGATTTTACTTTTATAAATTTTATTTCCTCCTTTAGCAGTTTCCTACGGCACCCTAAGGACTTCAGACCGTTCTGGCTCTCCCTTGCCACCTGGTGGCCGAGTCGTGTATCAGACAATCCCTTCAGCCTGGCAGGGTACAGCCAAGTTTTTAAAACTAAACATTAAACGTTTTCTCAAGGATTCATTCTCCACTAGGAGAAGCCACAAGAAGATAATTTCTTCTTAATCATGCCCTGGAGATGCATTGGGACTTGCCTAAATCAGTGCGCTTATTTTGATTATAAAAACTATCGTTTACTCTGGATTGTCAAAAGCTTTTCTTTTTCTTTTTTCCACTCAATATTAACACATGAAAAGAGCCATTAAATTGGGCTCTTTCCTCCATTAAAGACTCAAAATTCATTAACTTCAAACCAGTTCAATGAGTTAACATGGAAATTCACCGTAACCTATGCCAAAAGCTACAGCTGTATCTTGTCTGGCACAGGACTCCTTTTTTCCCTGTTTTTCCCCTTGTGAAGTAAATAAAATATATTTACCAGCTGGCCAGAAAACAGAACTTGGGGGTAAAGAGTTACTTTTTCCAAAAAGCTGTTTAGCATCATTTAAGTGACTTGAATCATGAAGTTATAGAGCTAAGTTCAAGCACTGACACATGCAGAGGCAGAAATGTTAGGTATATTACAGTGTTCCAGAGGTGCTGGTGTTTTGTCTGTAGCTAAAACTGGTATTTCTGTTTTACCTTCAACCTGTGACTCAGTTTTCTGTTCCATGATCTATAGCAATCCCTCTCAAATTGCCAGCACTGGCTTTCACAAGCAAACTCACTCTTTGAAATTCACAAATAGAGCTTGTATTTAATTAAAAGCTTAAAAAGGTATTTTCAGAAGCAAACCTATATGATAGCCTTTGTCACAGCAGTCTTAAATGTCTTGATCTGCTGGCTCTGACTCAACCAGTCCCTATTGCTCCCCTGTGATTAATTTGCACAGAACAACCAGATTTGCTGCAAGGACAACACAGAGTGGACACGTGCTGGAACTTCCCAGAGCTGACTACCTGGCACACTGTCACTGCTCTTGAAGTACCCCGTGTGCTGTCTGCAGCAACACCTTTTGAAAACCTTTCCACAACCCTGCTGCCTTGGCTACAGCATATAAAAAACACAACTAAGGAGAGAGCAATGTCCCTTGAGGCAGTGACAGGGAGATGCTTATTATGTATTATTAGTTATATGTTATGCCATTACTCTATTATTATATATAATGATAATCTTATCACAGTTTTCCCTATTTATGCATCCCCTGATATGCTGTGCTCCTTGAGTCCACAGCTATTTACAAGGTGAAATTGTGCATGAAAAATAAGTACCTTGCATGCCAAAGACAAAACATCCTCCACCCTGTGCTCAGGCTTGAGTGTCAGCGCCACTGCTTGGCCGTCACAGAAATGAACATAGGTCTGTGTTTCCCAAGCATTCTCCTTCTGGATGCTCTCTGGCACTGAGCAGTAGACATTCAAAAAATCGTCGACTTGCTGCTGGAAACAAGGGAGAAAGGTTTAACACATGTGGATGTTAAAAAACAAAACAAAAAAGTGAAATTACATTAGCAGTATGCAGTGGCTATATATTCAAAAACAGTGCTGTGTGTCTTCCCCAGGGCAAGCCAGTGAAAGAGTTCTGTTAGCTGCTCTCATTCACTATCAAAGACCTGATTTTCTAGAGCTTGGACTGAACTTGCTGTGCTTTCCCATTATGGAATTTCATGCCTTTATCTCATACTAATCATTGATTTAACTGATTGTGGAAATATGTAGCTACCTGGTATAATACCACAGTGGAAATAAATTTTTATGAAGAACTGACAACTACAATTTTACCTAACCAATACATGTAAAATAACTCTGTAAACAAACAAACAAACAAGCAAATAAATAAATTGAATTTGTGTCATTTTGACAGAAAATGACAACAAAATTCCAGCAGAGAGCACTGTGGAACAAGGCTAGCCATAAAAAAAATAAGGGACTAAAGAAGGAATAACGTTCTCCTATTCTATTTATATTCTATTTAGTTTGAGAACATCGTGTTTCATTGGCAGCAGAGGGTTTACCATGGCCTGTTTACCATTTTGCTCCATGTTCTCCTTCTTCCCAACGCCACTCTGCTTGATCAAATAACGTCAGTCCTAAATAATTTTCCTGTCATTTTCTCACCCTTCACTTTCTCCTGTACTTTACTTCAGGCTGCATGTTTCAAAAAAAAGCACACAAGGAGAAGACAAACACCAAGAGCTGTTCAGAATTTGGGGTTTCATATATTATTTGGGTCAACCTATTCAGCACATCACCTAATTACCTCTATCAAGGCATTTAGGTTTATGCAGATGGGGTCCCTTGATTCCCCATGCAGTCACTAGAAAGGGACAATAACTCCATAAAGTGGTAAGACTTCTACCCAAGGCATATCTTAAGATATTCTGAGCTGTTCTCAGTCATCCCCACCTCCTTCATGCTTTTTGTTAGTATTTTTTGTTTGTTTGTTGGGCTGGGGGGATTTGTTGCCTACATAAAGACCCTTGATCACACAGTTCTGTCCCCCCTCTACCGAGA
Source organism: Rhabdornis inornatus (assembly GCA_013397075.1). Classification (NCBI taxonomy): domain Eukaryota; kingdom Metazoa; phylum Chordata; class Aves; order Passeriformes; family Rhabdornithidae; genus Rhabdornis; species Rhabdornis inornatus. The sequence continues at coordinate 2,813,691 of VWZS01003477.1, forward strand.
CACAAGCCCAGGGTTGCAACACAATTAAAAGCTGCTGTAAAAGCTGCACAAGGACTCTTTCCCTTGCAGCAGGCAGCAAAGTTATTGACAACAATCTTTCAGTAGCAACAGAAAGACCAACATTACTTTCTATTTGCAAATAACAAACTGTGCCTGTAAAAATGATGAAGCAAGCAATCCTACCCAGGTAATTACCAAACAATGCTGAAATTCAGGTTACAGGCAACTCAGATTGTGGCATAGTAATAATGTGATGCCAGAATAACACTGGTTTGGTGGAATAATATTAATGAACTAAGTCTATTCATTAATCTTGTCTGCCTTGATTTCGACTGTCCCTTTTAACTGGTTGAACATGAAGTTTCAATTAACACAGGTGATGAAAATCCTACTGAAATCCATCAACTTATACATAACAGGAGTGATGTTCTGCTACTGCAATTAAAGCAGTGTTGAAATCTACACTAGGTGAAGTTTGACCTTGGTGGCTGTAGGTACAGCCTGCTTGTAACGCTGGTGATGTTGAAGAAGATTATTCCTGTAGAAATGTAGTCCTCTCAGCACTAAATCAACTGACTGGGAATGCAGCCTGACCTACCTCCACAGTGTAAATAACAAAAAGGAGAAAGGGGCAAGGCAAGAAGGCTGCAAGAGATTAGCAAACTGAGTCAGGCTGAATTTCCCTGATGGCTTCCTCCAGGGAAAACCAATGCTGTGCTTGCCTCATCAAGGGAGGTTTGCAACTACTACAATGGTTCATTGCCCTGCAACACTAGCACTTCAAATCTGTGCAACTGAAATAAATCTCACTATTGCCAGAGATGAAAAAAAAAACCATAAATTCATATCAGAGGATTAAGGTGATCAGAAATAGGTTCAAGGCCACCTTTTGATGTAAGCTTTTATAACAGGACAGAAAGATCTGCAGCCAATGTGAGCTACAGCCCTTCCTTGCCATGTACACTGATGCTCAAGCATACAATTTGAGATAAACTTCCCTCTGTTATTAAACATGACTGTGTTCCTTAACTACAGCCAAGGAACCGTTGCTTCATCCACATTTTCCGTCTCAGAAAATCTGACATAAAAAGGGATTTTTTTTTTCCTGTTATGCCTGCAGTGACCAATTCCACAATAGTTCATTCATTCATTGCCACATGAAGTTATAACAACCCATCCAATTTTCCAGAAAGAGGCGCCAGGATTTGCAGACTGTCACATGTTGTGCCACAGGGCTGCTGCAGGACCAATAGGTTACTTCATGATTTCCTCCCACTATTTGCCTCTGGTTTTATCATCCTTTTCAGGGAAAATACAGCTTCCCTGGCAGACTTCACTATTTGTCATTCACTACCCTCTGCAGGCAGCATTTCATAAAAGTTTTGATGCGGTTTTTGTTTTTTTTTAAAATTTTAAATCAGCCAGTGAAACCAGGCTGATGCCAGAGTAACAGTTTTCAAAGTTATGATGAATCATTTCTGAGTTGCTGTATGATTCACCAAAATGTCAGGATCTTAAAAATGCCCACGCTGTATTTAATACCCATTGAAAAAAAGGTTTCAGAAATAGGGTTGAAATAATAAGGAAAAAAATGTTTTTCTAGCTCCAGAGCTCTGCTCAGCACCTAAATTGTGTGGGTTTTTCTAGTCTTGAAAGACAACCCCACTAAATTTTTTAATCCTGACCCAAAACCTGCAGCCACATTGACCTCTGATGGTCCCCCTCTACCCAAGGAACAGGGCTGTGAGCCCCTGCCTGAATTTAGAGAAGGCTGCTTTATCTATAGCTGGGACAAGAAGACAGACCTTCTCCCTTTGCTAACACTTCACCAAAGGGAGAGCATTTCATTCTACCTGCTCCCCAGTGCCTTCAAAACATTTCTCTCTCTCCTTAGGAGGGTTCAGGAGGAGTAAATGCTCCTGGTTAAGGCCAGAGGACAGGAGAACCACAGCAGACCCTGTAGTATAAGGCAGCTCCATCAACTTCCCAGCCCCAACAGGGGTTGGCATCCAACTGAGGGACTAGTGTCACAGCCCTTCAGGAGAAACCTTCAGGGGCTGTGCCCAAGAGATTTGGTCTCTTCTCACATGGCAAACCTTTCCATGTTTCAGAATGTTTGAACAGGAATGAACTGTGCTTGCTCTCTCTGAGATGGGAGAAGGATGCCATCTAACATCACACATAATGGTACATTCTGGAGGAATTCATTATGTATTCTTCACAAGAGTTGATTTCAAACCCATAATTACAATTTATTTTGAAAACAGAGTGATTTGGTTTAAATATTTTCCCCACTCCAGAAAATAACAGGCAAGTGACCAAGTAACAAAGGGAATTCAGGTATTTCAATCCACTTTTGCAAAGAAATGACAAAATGTGAAGATACTTTCAGAAGGCAAAACAGCGTTACAGGATTAGCTGCTGCCAGTGGGAGATGCCCTTCCAGACTGGGGGATGGCAACACTATGCCCCAGGGAGGCTGAAGGAGAGGAGAAGGACCACGACTGAGTCCAGGCAGGGAAAAGCAGCCGATCTCCTCCCCCTGGGCATAAGAGAGCATCAATCCCAGCTATTTGCTGGGTAATGTGGCTGAAGGATGCTCCATCCTTCTCCTTTACTTGGGCAATCTCCAGCTTTATATTAATTCTCACTTCTCTGATGGGGTGGTCCACAGACTTTACATAGATTTTACTGCCTTAAAACTCAAAATACAAAGGTTCTGTTGAAGCAGACAAAGAGGAAAAATATACCTTGGGTTTCATCCCATCCCTGGAAACCATCAAGGTCAGATTGGAAGGGACTCTGAGCAGCCTGATCTAGTTGAAGATTTTCATGTTTATTGAAGGGGGTTCGACTAGATGACCTATAAAGGTCTCTTCCAGTCCAAACCATCCTATGATTTGCCATTCTGTGAAGGATGCTTTCAAACAAGCTCGGCCCCAAGTCTGTCTCACAGTGTACAGACTGTATGCCTTAGTGTGTGAAGAAGCTTCTAGGGGTTTGGTTTAGTTTGGTTTTTTAAAGCTTACCATGAACACGCAGAAACTTATGTTAAAGTGGTTTCATTATCAGAGTTTTAATCCTGTCATCTAACAATAAATACATTTTATGAACCACTTTAGGATCTCTGAACCAGCCCTGCCATTACCTTAGAGAAATGCATTCAGGAATTCAAAAACATGATGATGCAGAATGGGAACAGGCATACCATACCTCAGCAGAGTTGGCTGAATTCTGCACGCCAGCAAATCCATGTCCTCCTGCTGAATCAAAAACCTATTGAAAACATCAGATAAATAAACAGGTTGAACAAATAAACACCTTTATTTCTTTTCTGTTTTCAAAAAACAAAAAATAAAACCAAATTAAGGAATATATATCAACCTGCTAAGCCCCAGGGATCTTTTTGTACTTTTTACTGCTTTATTCTGACTGAAAGTAATGAAGAAATACAACTCTCTCCATACAAAGAAAATTTAAGCTGATTTTCTCTTTTAAGCTACATGCACACTCAGATTCAAGTATGTATAAAACATGTCCTTGTTTTTTCCTATCTACTACGTAGTAATAAGATTAAAGTCATTTAGCTTCAAATCACACACTATACTGGAATTATAAATTTCACCCTTCAGGATACTGTTAGGGACAGCTACAAATCTCATCATGGCTTCAAGGGACTGTTTCAAATCATTGTTGCTGGTTTCTAAACCTCCTACCCTGCAGCTTTTCATCTTTTCTAACCAGTTTTCTTGGCACTATCAATTGAAACTTTTAGCTTAGCTTTAAAGGCATAGTTGACCCAGACCTCAAGCAGCTAACTACTGTGTCTCCTTTGGAAGTGATGAAGGAAGGACCTCACATACACATTGTCCACATGCTTTGGAAATTTAACTACTGGTATCTCACAAAGGTGCTAATCTTATTAATTATTTTTTAAAAATCCAATAAATGGCTATGGATACAGATATTTCAGTGATAAGGCTAGTGTTAACACAAGGATAGACCTATGCACTTTATATATGCCATTGAGATTTGCAAGTAATAACATTACCCTCCTAAACTGCAAATTTAAAAAACATTTTTTAAACTCCTTCTGAAGTCAACAAATTAGGACAATATCAGACTAACAGCTGAGATTTTGGGGGTCTTTGGTATAAGCAAAAGCCTTTCAGATAATCCAGGACAACAACAAACTCTCTCTAGATTTCATACAAAATTCAGTTTCTGCCAATGCAAATAAAGGGTACCACTTCTGAACTTCCTCGTCTCACTCACAGATGTAATCAAAGTATTTTATTGCTTATGATTCGTCAAAACAGTTCACCATTTAGACACAAGAAAGCAGATACACATTTAAGAAACTGAGGATAATGTGAGCCTAGATATCTCCCATCTGCTTCAGTGCAGTTTTATTAACTGATTCGTAGAAGACTGAGCCACTTCATAAATGTTTACAAAAGCTTCCCAGCACAGAAACTCTGAACATTTTTATTAATGACATAAAAATAAGATAAAATTAAAAAACTTCTCTGACACAATGATGTTCAAGAATATACCGTCTGATTTTGAAGTTAGGGTACTGCAGATTAAAACATACCAGCTACAGTCAAATGAACTTAAATCCAAGAAAGCAAGACTTTTTAAATCTATTGCTTGGCAGAAACATCTCAACACAATCAGCAGAGAAGGAACCTCCACTTCTCTGCTTAATTCAGTTGGCTGAAAGAGATAAGAAAGTTACCCTGAGGTCTATTCTGATTTTGGTATAGAATTATGTGCATATACACAAGTCTGAGCAAGGATGTGGCTCTCCTTTCAGATATCTTCTAGGTTCGTAGGTCAGTTTTCAAGCCATGCCCATAAAAATTCCGCACTTTTATGGGCAACACTCAGCATTTACATTTCCTTACTTGTATTGCAGGGTGTTTAATTACCAAATTAAAAAAAAAAATCATCTATGAAAATGAAAACATTTTTGGGGCGGCTGGTTGCAAGGTTTGGAATAAGAAGGGTAAAGACCCATTGGGGGCACCTCTGCCTGTGATAGGATTCCCTTCTCTTTGCTCAGAAAAGCACTGGGAGGGCAGCAGGAACCTCCTCTCCTTGCCACAGATATAATATCCCCTGTCCCTGAGCTCCACATAATCCCCTTCATGGGCTATAAAGCATAGGAGAAGATGTATTACCCAGTTAAAAACAGTGCAAGGTATCAGCTCTGCTGGGAACAGAGCTAAAGGGCATAACATTCCTTCCCTCAGGGCTCATACTAATAAAGAAACAGAGGTGCAGGACTCCCCGATCAGACTGCTGCTGGGGAACACAGGGGAAGTTATGTGAAAAGGATGAACTAGGGAAAATTTCTCTTTTAGTTCCTTCTTTTGTATGACAGACTTGAGTTTTATTAATCAATTTCACCATGTTAACACACCTTGATCAATATGCTAAAAATGTGTAACAGGCAGACGCTTAAGGCCAGTGATATTTACCTATTAAAAATACAAACCACTAGACCAGAAAATCCTGATGCGTTATTTTGCAACACCGAATCTGTTGGATCAGCTCTGTGTCTATAGCAGGACATGTACATATAGGCTTTTTTAAATATTCTGCAACAGACTACCAGACATGCATGAACAGCCAGTTTTCAAGAGCTGATCAGAGATTTTGTGACTAAAAAAATCAAGGGCCAGGGAACAACAGGAACAAAGTTACCTAATGCACAATGCACAAAATACTGCTTTGCAGGAGCAACAGCAGACATGGCAGAGGCTAGTGAAAACAGTAGCTCTGAGTGAGAGTGCACCTCTGTCACTTCTGCCTCACTGTCAAGAAGCGTCTCTGCTCTTATCTACCTTTTTTTCAGGGAAAAGGAAAACTTTTGTTTTGCATATAACTGAGCTTTTATTGAGAAAACACACACTCCTGAAGTGTGGAGCTTGCACTAAATGTAAGCATGGGCCATTAGTCCCAGAAAGAGAAAAAGATGCTCTGGTTTCACCAGCAATGCAGCCCTTCAGTGGGGGCACATATCAGCATGTTCCTTGTCCCAGGAGCCAGCCCGACCCTCCACACCAAACCTGTGCCAAGTTTTCAGTAAACTGGTCTGGCATTACTTGTCAGCTGTCTATACTGAGACCTGACTCCCTGCATGAGAGCAGTCTTCTCTTCTAGCAGTGGCTAAAATGCACTTCCAGGTAGTGTGTGTTGCTTTAAGAGGCCATGCCAAAGATGTCTGCCTCTGCAGACATCTTTTCCCCTTGGAGACTCACCTATGTCACTCCGTATTGAATTGCAACAGTGCTTCAGAGTCCCAGTCACAAACAAGCACGCACTGCATTAAGGACTGTGCATAGAGGCTATCTTGAAAGAAACCCTACTTCCAAACAGTTGCAATGTCCCAGAAGGGACATTCTGTTATAAATTCCAACCTGCTCTTATGCTGGCAATAATTAAATTATTGTGTCAAAACCTGTCATTCGCCTATCTTACTTATCACAAAAAAAACCCCAAATCAGACATATACTCTTCAGAGGTGATGACCCCATTGCAAGTTTGCCACACCTACTGAAACCTTGGATGCAGGTTTTATGGACAAACATCTTCTAGCCTGTGCACCAACAGCACCTTGCAGGATTGAACCTCAGGAGAAACAAGATATTTCATGCTATTCCCAGCAAATAAAATCTACCTGAGTTATGGAAGGTCGCTTTTCTTTTCCTTTTCTTGCCAATGTGTCCAGTCCTTTTAGAGAAGAAAATAAACCCTTCTTATTTCGAACCCTTTGCGACAGAGACAGGGTACGTTTCCTGAGAGCAGCTTCATCCCTGGAGCAGATCTATTCAAACACAAAGACAGACCCTCCTGTATCACTTTCATAACAGGAAAATACAGACAGTTATTTCAACCTGAGGCATCAAATGGGGGTTACTTCAGTTCACCTCAATGGAACATGCCAAAGTGCAAGGACAATGTTTTAAACTTTCAGCAGTGATGCTTGTTTCAGTATACCAGCGGCGTGGCAGCATAATTTTTTTGTCATGGGCCAAAATTAAAAGCCATAGGAAAGGAGAATCTGAGAAAATATTGCTCTGTAAAATAAAAGCTAATGAAAAGGCTCTGAAGAAGAATGATAACCTATCATTCAGATATGAAATTGCTAGAGGAAGACAGACTCTCCAAATTGCCAAACATAGGAGATAAATGCTATGGCACTGAGTTATTAACAAGGAATGTCACAAACCACACAGATAAAAACAGTGGCAGAGGGGAAAACATTCCCTGATGGGTCTTTCAGTACTATTCTGTAGGCTTCACATGCAGCAAACGTGGTCCAGCCCTCTCTGCCAAGATCAGTCTTGCAGCTCTGCCAAGTAAGAGAGCAGAGGCAAACCTGCTACTTCTGTACCTCCCTTGAAGCTGACTGGGTGACAACAGGTCACAGCAGCTGAGGATTTCACTTGCTCTTCTTTAGAAACACAGCCCACAGCTCTTAAAAAAAGTGACATTTAATTTTGAATTGTCTCTAGCTTTAGCCTATTCTAAGAATACTTCCTTTTTAGGAGGGACTCCAAGTCTGGAGTCCTCTGGGGCAAAAAAAAACCTCACAGCCATATCCTGTAGAAGAAAATGTATTTGCAGTCAAGGAGCAGGCAGAGAGGGTGAGAAGGGTACAGGGCTGCCTGAGCAATGCATGTGGGTGCAGCCATGTATTATCCCATATAATTCCACATCTAAACACATGGTGTTTTTGTGTAACACACCCATGAAAGTGCATTTGGACTTACCAGTGCATGGAAGGATGAGACAGAGAAAATGCCGAGCCTCCCCAGTGCCAATTTTGAAGGACGACTGGCAGCAGCCAAAAGGCTCTTTGGGTTTGGGAGCTCCCCACCTTGCAAACTGGATAGGTAACATCGCATTCGGAAAAGGTCCATGTTAAATTTTTCCAGGTTCTGTTCCCATTGCTGGATCTGTTTGGATATAAAAAGGGACAATTAAATGGGGGGAAAATGTCTTTGTGGGCTGCACTGAAAATTCGAGCGTTTCCCCAAACCCATAGTAAATTGCTTTCATCTGGTAGTATATGGATTAGATTAGTTATTCCCTGCCAAAACACATTCAGTCATATTGTGTTACATCAACCCAAAAGATGACTTGAAATAAAACAAAGCTGGTGGTCTTAAACACATACTGACAAGATGAACATACCATGAACTTCGGGTAGTTTGATAGCCACAAGAACAGTTACATAAAAACATGACCCTGTGGTTCACAAAAGACTTGCTTTTTTTTCCTTTCTTCCCTCCCACCACCCTCTTCTTTTTGGAAATTAGTCTTTTTTTTATTTTTATTTTTAGCTTAGACCGTGTAGCTGGCTGGCTGAAAGCAAAGTAGAAAACAGCTACTCTAATACACTGTGCAAAGCAAAGTAGCTACAGTGGTAGGTTCTCTTCATTCTTTACTACCATGCTATGGGTCCTCTAACAAAACAGGAGACAATACTTGCAGTTCTTGCTCTAATAGGGTAATACATGATTACACCCAGACAATCTGCAAAAAACAGCTGTATAGACCCAATACAAACCACTGTACCAAACGCAGGAATGTAAATATGCAATTCTTGAAATATAACTAGCACAGGTACATGAAGATGTAACAACTTAACCCAGTTTCAATGTAAAATTAGGAAAGTGAAGACTCAAATATTTACTAGACTGAAAGCTTTGAATCAAGGCTGAGATGACAGATTTTAAGTATTTGTGTAGATACACACTCATTTAAACAAACATATTCACACTCATTTAAAACATACACACTTATTTAAACACGTATTCTTATGCACTGCACCAAAGTAAAATTTTGCTCTTAATTTCCTCAATTTACATACTGGTAGTTGCAGCAAAAATCTGCAGGGCAGATTATACAATTAATGTACAGCACACAGTAATACCTATAAGTAGTACAAATAAAAAAGGCAGCAAGCACACTGATAAATGAGAAGGCAGAAAGGCATGTCCATAAGGTAAAGGTACACCAAGATGGTGTACGGACAACTGCTGAAATCCCCTGACAACACTGATCTTCCAATGTCAGCTCCAATCACTGCATGCTGCCTGTTCAACAGGTGGTTTAGGGCTGTGGAGAAAGTTTGTCACGTTTTCTCTAATGAGTGTTGGCTTCATACCTTTTTCTGGCACACCTGCCTGTCCCCATGGGCACAGGACATTATCACCTCACACTGAGATTAGCCAAGGCTGGGACAAGCACCTCTGGGACTTGGGAAACAAGCTGAAAAAAACCTCAGGTGGACTATGCCCTTTAGGCTCATTTAGAAGCAAAATCAGTTGTTTCCTTATAATGCTGCCAAATATTTAAAGAATTAAACAAGTATTTTGCCACTTTACTTTCAAGAATGGAGAAGTAAGCAAAGAAAAGGCAAAATAGGCCCCGTGAACAAAATGGTGCTAAGGTTTGTGCTACAACTGATACCAGTTGTACTCCACCCAGTCCAGTTTCCTTGCATGTGCTCACAAATTGTGTCACCAGTTACTTTTGGAAGTAAGAAGTAAATCTTATTTAGTAAGTAGGGTGAAGAAATGGAGGACAGTATACATTTTGTACAGATATGAATGCAAAATTGTAATTTACAGTACACTTAAAAAATCTTTCAAAGAATGACTATTAAAAGCAAAAGAGAGAATTTACAAAAGCTTATCCTGAGACGTATTCTCAGAAGTCTATGGACAGAGACATTTGAAACATGCATCCTCTGCACTCCAGAAAGAATAATCTTTTTTTCCTTGGGTTTATTTGCTTTCTTTGTGCTCTGAGACGCTTCTCAGAGCATTTTTCTGCTTGCCAGTACTTTATGCATGAGATGACTCCAACAGGAGATGGTGAGATGAGCTCTTTCTCTGTGTCAACATCGAACTAGAATGAAAACATGGTTGTCAGCTTTTCACAAAGCCAAAAGCTACAAGCTCAGGTAATGTCTTTCCCTTCAAGATGACACCTCTGTGGGTACAGAGCCAAGTCAACTTTTAATAGCTCAGGAACAGAGCAAGCCTTGTTCTGGGCACTGCTGGAGTGGAGCATCCTGTCCTCATTGAACACAAGCTGAGCACAGGCATCCCTTGCATGTCTTAGGCCTTCTTCAAAATCCCCATTAAACATTTGCATGAAGTTGTATTTTAAAATAAAGATAATCTAAGAAGGGGGAGTGGGGTACTACATGGGGGCATTCTGAAGAAATAATTAAATTACAGTGTTTATCAGTCACACAGGATACTGGCTAATCAGCTCCAAAAGCATCAGTAATCACAATGTTACATTTAATGGCATTAGCAAAAGCTGTAGGCAAGGAATTTCTGGGATTGTCTTGTAGTCTTATCAAAACCAGGGATGTCTGGAACCAATTGGAGACCATGAACCAATACCAGCTGCTATTTGTCTAAGACTTTTAAACTAGGATAATTCTTCCTAGAGATTTATATTCTTGAAGACTAAACGGGAGAAGCACACAAATAAAAAAGCAACAACTTCAAAGCACAGTATGACCTGGTCCATGAAGTTAATTTACAGCCTGCAGACTCACTGCTGCAATCCCTATTCTGCTATTGTGTGAGGCAAATCTCTGCCCCACGTGGGAGGACTACCCGAAAGAAGGCTCAAAGACTTAACTTCATCATGCACAGACAAAACAGCCCTTTTGAAATCTGCTCAAAAACAAACCGGAAAAAATGGATGCAGCAGACAGCTGTGAGAGCAGGAATGGGTGAGAAAGGCTAACACCAGCATGAAGTGAGTCTGAAAAGAGAGAAGAGAGATGGCCCAAAGTGAGACATACCAAGACAAGTAAGTATACATAAAATGTGAAAGTATTAAAGGGTTTTTCCAGAGGAAAGGGAGGATGTCATTGTCAGTCCAGGCAAATGTTAAGCAAGGATTTCTTGGTTTAATGGCAGCATGGAAGAGCTTGGGAGAAAGGCAAGAGGGGGCCATCCAAATAAATGTATTGAACCTAGCAGGATCCTGTAAGGTACAGTGGAAAAGAAAGCTGTGGTAGAGAGATAAAAAGGAGTAAAACGTGGGAAGCCTTGAGAATTATTTAGCCTGGGCTACCAGGAGAACTCATGCAAGGAAGCCTGGTGCAAGGAAAAGACAGTAATTATGTGAGGGGTAAGCTTCTGCATCAAATACCTAGTGCAGGAATGAGTTATGAAGAGTTAACACACAAAGCAACATCAGCATTTTGGCAGTGCTTCAGCAGTAATGATCATTTTCAGAATATAAATATGCAATTCTCCTCCAGGTCAGTGAAAAATCTGTTCAGACACTAAGAAACAATTGCAAATTTTACGTCACGCAAACAGAGGAGCTAAAGGAAGTTGTTTGAAAGCAGGTTTCTCTCAGGTCAATAAACCCGCTAGGTTTTCTATAGCTTACTTTAAAGTGGGAGCTTGGGAAAACAAAGGGTAAATATATGCAGGCCAATGGTTTCCAGAATGTGATTTGGAGATCCATAGTTCCTACATGCCTCAGTTCTCTCTTCAGGTAACATTTGCAGTGGTACCAGCACCTCAGCTGGAACAGGTTTAGGGTTTGCAGACTGTGAAAGGGAAGGCTTCAACACTCCCAGGGAAGGCAGCGTGGCTCAGGCACAGCCCCTGACGCCTCATCCTTCGTACACTACAGTGCAAACAGTATCTTTTGTGGGGCTGAGGAAGAACTGTCTCATTTGCAAACATGTGTTCTGTACAAAGTAAAAAGAGCTCAATATATTAAAACCCAAACCAGTGTGTGAATGGTGTAAAGTCAGGCCAGAAATAACACCACATCAACTCAATCTAACAATACCTCAAGGATCTAGAAGAAGGATGGAAAAAAACTTCCTGGACAGCTCACCTGATAACAAAACACCAGCTTTTCACTTGGCACCTATTCAAAGGAGTACAAAAGAAAAGATGCATAGGAAGGAGGGCCTTCTCTCAATACTTAAGCCTTCAAAATTGATTTTATTTAGTAGTAGTTCTCATACCATGCAGAAGCATGAGGACCTTGCTGACACAATTCACTATCTACAGCAATAAGAATTCTCAATTTTTCCTGACACAATATCTTATTTTCAGATGGAAAGTGTCTCTCCAGGCTGCGGAGAGTAGGGGACTCTGTGGATTGAGAAGAAACTTCTGCTGCTGTTTTGTATGTACAGCTTTTCAACCACATTACAAACAACACCAAACTCCTTGCATTCCAGTCCCTGGTTCTCAGACACAATTCATATTGTATCCATCTGGAAAAATGAGTCACTTGGTTTCTGGGGACAGGGAACAGATTTTTATTGTCATTACTTCCTACAGAGAACTAGAAGAAGCAAAAACATCACTCTTACAGAAATTCCATTACTTTAAAAAACACTACTGAGATGCTATCATAACTTCTAGTCTAAAGAAATAAAGAAGGCATTGTAATAGGCTACAATAACACTCATGCAACTAGCAACACTTTATTCTTCATCTGCATGGTGACTTAAAAAAGGTTAAGAAATCTTCCTGAAATAACGAGACAATGGAGGTTTTTTACAATAAATGTCATCTTTTTGGTTGCATTGGAAGAAAAGAATTTTCATAATTTTTAACCAAAACAGACAGAGGTAATCTTATTCCCAATACCACTGATAGACAGAAGTAGAACATGTGTACTCAATTTACATCTTGTTGAAAATCCGATGGAAATTGGTGGTACCACATATATGTCTATAGCTAGTGATGTAAGTAAGGAAGCCACTGAATTTTATTATCCAGCTGCCCTCCCCAAAACCCAGACCACCAGCCCTTTCTGAACAGGCTGCCCCACCAGCTCCATTGTATGAGATAATGCTGTGCAACTCCACATTCATTTTTCATTACTTTATGCTAAATCTTTGCAAAACAAAGAGGGAAATTCACCCATCTGTAAAACAGTAACAACAGTGAAGAGAGAATGAACTTCCCTAACTTTCTGTCTGCCTACTCACTTCACTCCCAGTCTACTACTACTAAAGAGAAGTAATTTGCTAATGATGTAGGGAATGAGCATCCTTACTGAAGAGTAACACCTGGAAAGAAATTGAACTGACCTCTCAGAAAGCAGAGCTCTGCTTTAGCCAGTTCAAAGACCACACAACCTGAAGATTTGTTCTAACAAGCTTCGACAATGTTTTGGATTTTTTTAGTTTAAGAGGATATGGAAAAATGAAAAGTTACTATGTACTGAGATTCCAGTTGAATCGGTCTGCAGCAATGATCGCATGTGTTAGCAAAGTTCTCTGAAAAGACTGTCTGAGTGTTGTTGAGAATTTGGATCTCAATTTCAGAAAATATTTTGTCAGATGATTTATAGAAAGTTAAGAGATGAAACTTGAACTTTGTGGAGGCTGAAGAATAAATTCCCAGATCTATTCCAATCATCTTTCTTCAAATGTGAGAGAAAAGAGAAAGAGTCAAGTAAATTTTAAAAACAAAGAAATGCAATTATGCTTTTTGTAAAAAGCTGAAGACTACTACAGGGAAAGGGAAAAAGAAGAAAGGTACTAATGGATTTAATGACTACCCAGAATAAACAGACCACCATCTTACTTTTCGGGTTTTTTTTTTTTGTTTTTTTTTGTTTGTTTGTTTTGGGGTTTTTTGTTTGTTTGTTGTGGGTTTTTTTGTTTGTTTTTGTTGTTTTGGTTTTTTTGTTGTTGTTGTTGGGATTTTTTTGTTTGTTTTTTTTTAATAGAAAGTACAAAAACTACAACAACAAACTACTTTCAGGTGGATGACACATGAAAACTTACAAACAAAAGTATCTCCAAGCACGTGCTGTTCTTCTCACTAATGCTTCACCATTTCAGTGCCTGCAAGTAAATACACATGTTCCTAACCCTCTCAAAAGTTAAGAATTACATGCAGAGAAAATATGAATCACATCAGAAACCTATGAATAGCTTGGAAAAGACAATTATATCAACATATTAAAATTTAAGGACAAAAAGCCATAATGCTTTCAAGCAACTATTATTCATACTATTGTTCTAAAATGAAACATCAGGATAGACTTATGTACCAAGTACATAAACAATTACACACAGGGCTGCAGTGCCCTCTCTTGCGAGATAGATTTTCCACCCCATTAAAACCAGTTCCGGAGGCAGATGCAGCTCCACTTCTGACTTAATGTGCAAGATTTTGTTCAGAGCTCTGAATATAGCTGGCTAGCAAGGGCTCCATATTCACAGCAAACACTGTGGTTTCTCTAACGGGTTAAACATCTGGGAAAACTAAAAATTTTTTTAAAGAAAGGCTTTGAAATCCATCTCAGCATCAGCAGATTTTCAAACTTGCTACCTTTTGTCCTAATTCTCTTCACTTGAGGGGAGAAGTTACATACTGGGAGAACACCATCACACACAATGTATTTATTTCACATGGTAATAAAAACGTACATGGCTGTAGGTAGCACGTGCAGACTTGAGATTTCCAGCCACACTGCCATCTTGCAGATGCTTCGTTGACCTCTTCTAAACTGACCAGCATTACCAATAGCTTTGTGAAGGGCTACAATTTATTATTATTATTATTATTGTTATTAGGCCAGTAAACCCAGACAGAGAGAATTCCTCATATAAGCCACAAGACCGAAAACATTGCCCAACCAGTTTGATAGTGCCAAGCCTATAAAACAAGTTCTCTATAAAAACAACGTTTTCTTTGTCTTTTTTTTGTTGTTGTTTGTTGGTTTGCACTTCTCATTAGCACTGGTTTTATCAATTGATGCCTTCAAATTCAAAAAAATTTACCAGATAGTATCAGATTACCTTCTCTAGTCCATTTGCTGGGCACCAAAAAGAAGTGTGTAAGTATATCAAAATACCTGCAGCAACTTTAGAAGTGCGGGTTTTCCTTAGCACAACTGCCTTTCAGGTGGTGGTAATTGTGAAACAAAAAAAGGTTTTGCTTGCTTTTAAAGCCCTGAGAATTATTAAGTCTTCAGCAGAGAAGTATTGGTTTTAAGTCAATGGTTTCAAGAAGTGAAAGAAAAGAGCAAGTTGACATATGGTGGTTGCTTTTCTGAGGAAAAGGAAGTAAAAGGAGAAAGGCTATAGAAATCCAAGTTTCCAGGATAATTCCCCAGTGAAAATAAGTTATTTCTACATAAAAAACCACCATAGTCCTTCTGATGTCAATCACACTGTTTCCGCAGGCTTCCCAAAATAAATCACCAGTGAAGATTTCCAGCACAGGATGCATGGTATGCTTAAGAAATACAGTATTGGCAATACTGTGTACTTCAGCATGGAGGAATAATATCTGCCACATGATTGAAACACCATCAAATTTACACAAAACCAAAACCAGAATTTATATTCTCTTGTTTCTCAAAATAGGCAAAAGACAACATAGTTACTAAACAACTGCAGCTTGCATATATAACTACATATATGCAAACTATTCCCTCAGGAATAATGTTTTCTCAAAATCATTAGCTTACTAAGTATACTAAGAATTCTCGGTTACTAATTACACCAAGATTTTCTTTTTTCTTTGCATAAGCCAATCAGAGACAACATTTTAGAAGATCAGGCAACCGAGTTATCTATTGACTTTTCTCTGAAGTGACTTTGCCAGCAAACATTAGGCAATTTTAAGGAGAGATTTTAAAGAGATCAAAAGGATCAAGAATGGAGAAAATTCTTGCTATAAATTTATTCTTTGCCAACTACTGGATGTTTGCAATGATCCATTTCATTCTTTGTGCCAATGGTCTACCCCCATTCAATGTTCTGAGACATACATAGACAGAAGATTAACAGGAATAAATCTTCTGCAGCCCTAGAGATGGATTTCAGTTCTACAGAATGAAGCCAACTTCTCCCAGAGCTGGAAAACAATGACAGTTCTTCAAGGACAGAACATCTAATTAGCAGATATTAAGATAGATCATTAATACTCTTCAGCTGACTCTAAATGAACTACTAACAGGAATATCCAATGAGGGAGGGATAAATTAAGTTAATATACATCAGAATTTTTCCTCAGTGCATCACATGTTACAAGACGTCTATACAAGACATCACACTAGATATCTATAGAAAGCTGTATATTCTTCTAGGTCTCAAAGCCTACTGCAATAAAGGGATGCTTAACATTTTTCCTCCTCCATTCACCTCACTCAGCTCTGGACCATGAACTAAAGTGACCTGGAAATAAATTATGAATATCTGAGCATTCAAAGGGCTTATGAACATCTGCACTGCAAATCCCTACACAAACCTGCATGTTATTTGAACTCTGCTCATACAGCTTCAGACTCAAGTGTGCCACAAGAGCTTGGCAGTGAAGGCAGTACTAGCCAGTCTGCTCTTCATCAAGTCCAAGCCAGTAGATTAAGTATTTTAAATATTATAAGCATCAAATCCCTGAAACTGCAAGTGTCTCGCTAACCAAAGAAAAATAATTGTGCTGTATTGGTTCAAAGGAAATAAACTTCATTTGCTACTCAAGGGGCCATAATATGCAGCATGAAGTACTGACAGAGGAATAGTTACTCTGACTGGAAAGGCAGGTTGGGATGGGCTCTCAAAGACCAGTCAAGCAGTTTAAATTACCAAAAGTCTTCTGTAAATGGCCTAATCAAACTAAAGATATGGCAACCTCAGTCCACAGACTTATTTAGGCTAAACTAGTAGACAAGCTTAGTGCACAAGAGGCCACAGGTAGTGAGGTCGTTGGCTGAACACTAAGCATGTCTGAATAAAGCATCTTTTGCCTGTTACTACCGGCAAAACTGGGGGCATGGGGAAGACATCAACACTGCAAGATGTATTTCCATAAGGTATCCTCGGAGTGATTCCTGGTTCACATCCTAGACCTGAGAGCAGAGTAAGGCTTCATGTTTGTTCACCACCACACAGACAACCAGGTGATCATTAGCCATGGCTAAATTTCAACTGGAAGCACATGGTTTTGTCTGCCACTACACAAAAAAAGTTGGAGGAAGGACTAAGTATTCTTCATGTTCTGTCTTAGGGTGCAGAACAATACTGCCAAGTACCTACTCTTCAATCTCTTCTGCAATACAATAATAAATTATTCACAGAACATACTGTATATTCTGTGGTATGCAATCTAACAGCTAGATATTTTTAACATAAAACAGTGAAAATTAATTACATTTTCACAGAAGAGACAAGAAATAGCTTTGTGCTCATAAAACAGAACAGTCTGATGTGCAGCTTTGAGGAGCCTGCCTCCTGCACCGCTCTGGACTGCTGTAGAAACCTGGCAATAATTACAACCACTGTGCTAGCTATGCCCAAGACAATTACTCTCAGGCCTAGAAAGCACAAATAGAGACCAAAGCAAGAAGTAATGATAAATATGCTCTCATAAAAAAATTGCTTCCAGTACCTGATTTTCTATGGCCTTTCTGTTTTTTGGATCACTAACAATTGAGAGCTGCAGCTCTGCCATTTTTTTCATTTTGCCATCCATGTCAATCTTCTGGAAGAGACTCTTGGTCTGACTTTTCAGCAGCCTGACGGTGTCCTCTTTCCCAAGCTTCTTTGCAAAGAGAGAAGCACAGGCTGAATGTATGGCAGTAACCCAGTTTTCCAGATCCGTCTGACTTGTTGCCTGTGAAACCAATCAATGGTGCAACGTTACGAGCAGATAAGAGAAAAAAAACCATAAAATCAACAGCTCTAGGGCATGAAGTGCTTGATGGGTTCACTGTTGTCTTAGGCATTTTATCTTAACTAAGTGAAATAAGGTTTTCTTTAGAACTGAGTAAATAAAGGAAGTGTGAGATTTTTCTGCACTCCATCATGACTTGTCTCCAACCTTCAGCTTTTGCTTCCTAGACCTGCAAGGTCTAAAAGCCCCAGAAGAACAAGAGCCACACAAGCTGTGGGAAAGATGTGACTTGCATCTTTCATACCTCCAGATAATTAAGGTAAACCCTACCAGGTATCAAAGACAAACCTCCACTGCTGCAACAGTAGAGATTTTATATGTGAGATTCTGAAGAGAGGCATTTGTTTACTTAAAAAGTGCCAAGTTAGTGGAAAGGCAACATCAAGGTAAAGAGAATGCAATCTGCACGAAGTATCACTGGAGGTATGTACAAGTGTGCCTATGAATCGACATGTTTCTATACAGGCAGTTCCACATAATACTGTTCTTTACTAACATTTCCAATGGTGCACTTGAGCAGCCAAGGTATTTTGATTATTTTTAGCTCTCTTTCTTAAGTGTCTTGCTCAAGCAAACTCTCTGTGGCCAGCAGATTCAGGGTTGAGCACATCATTATGTAAGGGTGGAATGCTAATAGATGTGGAAAAAAATTGAAAAAAAGTTGATTTTTAGAAGCTTGTGATCAACGAGGTACCCAGAGCTTCTTGCAGATTTGTGATCCTTGTTCTTTCTGTTTCTGAACCATAAATGAAGGAGCCAACTGGTGTAAACCTGAAGTCATATCATACATTTAATATTATAATAGCGTAATGCAACAGTGCAGTTGTGCTATTATTTTTAAGTCAAAGGCACAAATAAGATGTGTGTGTCTGTACAATCATATAGATACATGTGTAGACTCACAAACACATCCTAAAATGGAAACAACCACCAAGTTATGCATGCATCCCGTTACCTGAAATAGGTAGACATCTCCAAAAGAATTGCTGAGACAGAACACATTTTCTTTCTTGGGATGTTCTGGAACAGACTGAACTATACTGTCTTCTGCAAACAGGGCGTATCGAGGCAAACTGCTCTGCTCCATTGAGTTCCTTCCATAGGTCTCATAAAACAGTAGAGTACAACCTTTTGCAGTTCAGAGAGACAAAAAAACATGAGGAGAAAGTAAGTTATGGATCTCCCAACATTATATCATGTTTTTGTGAATTAAGACACCCTTCAGAGACAGGGAACATCAATTTCCCTCCTCTTCCAAAACACACAAAAAAGGAAGATCTTCTACACAGAAAAACAGGCAAAGTTAATGACAAATTTGCCAATGAAAAGTTGAAATAGACATCTAATTGGGACAAAACAAACATCTATGGACTTAATAAATAAATCAGGACACCTCAAAATGGAAGCATCCAAGGATTAGGGTCAGATGGGGTTTGAGCAATCTGCTGTAGTGAAAGATGTCCCTGCCAAAGGCAGCGGAGGTGGACTAAAGGTCCCTTCTGACCCACAATATTCTACCAATAAACTCTAGCAATTAAAATGTTAAGGCATGTAGAAGAGATTAACTCCTGCTTAGTTAAATCACCTTTTGTGTTTCTTTATTAAATTGAACCAACTCTCTCATAACAGCCACTTAAGAAATCTTCGTATTTGTTGAAAAGATTTGCAGTATCTTTTGTCTTCACACAACATGCTTAGTGAATAAACTTCTCATATTTAAACCAGATTTCCTTGGATCTAGCTGAAAATTGGAGACTCAGACAATTCTGAGTAATTTAAAACAGTTTAAAGGGGCTGAATTTGACCATGTTCAGTCTTGTAAATAGTGTAATACCTAAGGTATGAAACTTGCATCCAGAAAACAAACCTCATCCTTGATGATGGCAATCCCAAGTATAAGAAGTGGAATTACTTCTGGAGGAGAGTGGAGGAGACTTGATCCCAGCAGAGGACACTTGATCCTAGCCCACAGCAGTATGACTACAGTGCCATGTTACCTTTGGCAGTGAAGCTGGCTGAAGAAGGGCCTGTCCCCTCCACCCCTGACAGCCTTTCCTTCCTGCCTTGTGTTATAACCCACTGTCCCCTGAGACACACCGATTTGCCTGTTCAAGGGGTCATGGACTGAACTGCACTTCTAAAATACCATTACAAAGGGAAACCTGTATCAGAGATTTCTGATGAAATCATTCGTTGGCTGAAAAGTTTTTAGAGTAAGGAATCTAACACATAGAAATACCTCTATACTATATAAGTGCACCTTTTCCTGTTAATGTCCAAAGAGACTGGCAGAATATTTTGGGTAAGAACAAATCCTATAGAGTTGGTCCTATCTTTTCCTTTGGTCAGCCCTTACTTTACCTTCCTCATGCCACGGAAACTTTTGGAGATCTCTGCAGTTGGAAAAAAGGACATGGTTTGTAACACTCTATATATCACAAATGTCATTTGAACATAACAGGGCAAACTATACCAACAAAACCAAGTCTTCTCTTGTATTCAGCAGCAGCAGCAACATACAACCACTTCCACTTCTGCATTTTAGGAAAGTGCAGAAGTTACAAGTTTTTAAGATTTATTTTAAAATATTTCCATATTCCCATATTTCCCCTATTTGCTCTAACTCATGGTTAAGTCGTATTTTATCCTGAGAGTTTATATGTACACAAATAAAAAATTCTGAAGGGCATGCATGTATGCTTGGGTGTATGGTACTCCAGGTCAAGTCCAGTAATCCCTGGAAGCAGCTAGTTTCATAAACTCTGTCAGATCCACTGGGACTGATTATTGTTCAAGTATTTTAATTAAAACTTGAGCTGAAGGGGAAGAGCAACAGGAAAGCAATTTCCCTTGTTAAAGGAAACTAATTGGACAGGATAGATGGAAAAGAGAGCTCCTCTTGGTACATGGTTAGTATTCAGGCTCAGGTCTGAAAGTGGAGTAGAGGCCTCAGGACTTATAAGTCCGGCAGGTAACCAGATGGTTATAAGCCTTCTTCATATTTATAATTAAACACATCTCAACAGAGTGCAAATAAACATGCTGTTCCTCCATTTACATATGTGGCTATTTTAAGTCATGCTTTAAAATATCTTGGCTATTTAAACTTCAAGAACAAATTAAATACAGATTTATTTAAAAATGTGTATAAAGAGAACCAAAGCAAGCACCTTGATCTTGATATAGCATATTATGAAAACAGAAGTATGCCTTGATATCCAGACAGGCAAGTTTATTTTGGAATCAGAAGTCTCCACAGGACAACAAAGGTAAGAGATCAAGGAAATGAGGAATGTATATTTAAAACAGCTAGCAAAGTGGAAGAGACTGTACCATGAATGCAGCCATATCAACCACTGAAGTAAAAAGCATTGTATCTAACACTTACAATGTTAGAAGTTAATAAAGCTTTTTATAAAGGATTTTATTGTTCCTTTTTTAGTAGCTGCGGAAATTCAGGTAGTAAGAAGGGACGCAATTTGTTCAAGGTCACCAATAAGCCAATTTTATAGCAGGAAAAATGAACATGAAGCACCTAAATTGCCTGCCAGAGCTTCATTATCCCAGAAATGCACAAACTACTGGTATATAGCATAATTCAGTTTAGAGTTTTGATAGAATTGTTTAGAAACTGAATTTTAGTAGAGGCAGATCAAACTACATTCATACTCCACAACACAAACACACACAATAAGAGGGTGGAATTCAAGTACTATTTTTCCCTTTGTATACAATGCTTGTAAGCATGAGTCATGCTATCTGATGGGGGCAAGTGATTTAAACTGTTAAGCCTGCGTACATTTTGATCCCTTGATAACAAGTCTTTGAATTATTAGGCAGAATTGCCTCATTCTAGCAAGTTTGCTTCTTTCTATCAGCACTATCAAGCACATTACCAGCACTTGCTCTTTGCTGTTCATTTTTCTTTGTAGGTCTACACCCATGCACAATTTTAAAAGGGGCAACCTGTGGGAAAGTTATTTTCTCTCCTCTAGACCAGATATGATAGGAAATTATCAAGCTTGATCATTTCCTTACTCATTAATTTAGTATTATATTTACTGAAAGGCAAATCCTTTGGATGCAATTCAAAATTTAAAAAAGGCCTATTAACTCACCCATTAAATTTCCCTTCTTCCTCACAATAGACATTTTTTTCCTTCTCACACTTCCTGACACCTGTACCTGGACTTCTTGCAGCACCCTCTGAGCCATAAATGCAGCACAGCAATCACACCTGCAGCAGCCCCCTGGAGTGGATTCCCCTCCCATGGGGCTGTTTTCACAACAGGAGCAGCTGCAGGAGATGGGAAGCTTAGCATGCCAGAAGCCAGAAGGGGTTGGGAGTAGGGAAGGTGAAAGACCACCCAGGGAAAGGAGGCACACCTTCAAGTCCTGGGAATGGCTGCCTTGGGCAATACAGGGCTTTCCCTGCTGCTGCTTTAGTGTCCTCTTCTCTGAACCACACACTCTTGTCTGTGTAAATGCTCTGGCACTGGGAGTTCACCTCTTCATTATATTGCCACCTAAACTGCTTGAAATGAACTAAACATTTTTACAATAAACTACCCCATCTTTCAGAAAATTTAATAGCAGAGCCTAAGGAACTGTGTGTCTGTAACAAGGAATTGGGCACCAGAGACTTCTCCCAACCCTTAAATTTTGGTTCAATTTGGTCTTTGACCTCCAAACATCTGAAAGTATCTTCTAAGTCCCCACTCTGATGTGAACACACAAACTAGGAAGTCAGACAAAACAATTCCCACTATGGTATGAAACACAAGGCTACATACACAATCCCAAAGACATTGAGCAGCACCTTACTCAGTTGAGTGGGCTGCTTAGGCCATGCTCCACTTTAGGTGGTGGGTAGACCTTGTAAAGTTAGGTGTGACTTTCTGATTCCCCTAAACCCGCTAACAGAAGCCAGCATGTATGAAATGCTGCTGAGACACAACAAGAACTGCTGCTGCCAAGGTGAAGGATCACCACGGTGGTTTTACCTTTGAGTGTGACCCAGTACTGCTTCCACTTCCGTCGTGGGACCAGCTCCAGCTTCTTCTCCTTCTGCAGGGTCACCAAGGGTTTGAAGAACAGCCACCCTGCCTTGCGCACCACTCCTTGCTCTTTCTCATACAACAAATCCAGCTGCTCCAAGGAGCTAAGGGACTCGCCACTGGAGTCTTCTGTTTCCGATGAGGTCTCCGTGCTCTCCAAGTTCATCCTGCTCATCTCCAGCTCTCTCATGAAGTTCTCGTAGATGTTCTGCCTCAAGGCATCACTGCTGACAGCATTGGTGGACTCGCTTCTCTGGGACAGGGCATGGCTAGAGCCAGGAGACCACAGTAAAGTGGAGAGCTGTGATGGTGCCAGCGTGTCCGTAGTGAAGTTGTCCATTCTGCTGTCAAAGTATTCAGTCCCGTCTTTACACTTTGGCTCCTGTGCATAAAAAGAATTTATCTGTGATCAGTCACCAGAGCTACGATCAAAAGATACACCTCATTTGTCAATTAAATTTGTTTCATGTTTAGCCAATTCCAGTTCCTTCATCTTTTCACCATTACATCATAGCCTTTGCCTCAGCCACTGACACCACCACTACCATTCAGTTTTTTCAGCAGAACCCCATTAAACCCTATCCACTAATTTGAGCACTTTGGTAATTCCGGCACCTTAGAGTAATCTCAAATTTCACTAGAAGCTACCATCTGGAACCTGAGGTACTCCAGGAGACAACTACATCCTCCATCTGAAACGCAGGCACCATGGCTTGCATCTGTCTGTGTACAAGAAGGAACAGTGTCACAACAGGTTTTTTTTATTATTATAGGGTTTTCGATACTTTGGTGCAAGGTGGCTAGATTTAGCTTCAGCACAACAAGGCTGATTTTAACCTCCACTTTATATCTGCCATACAAATAGTGCTTAACCAACAAAATAAAAGGTCAAAACTTGAGAATATTTTAAGCTTGTTAGAATTGATCAATTGACTAAAATCTAATCTAAAATAGTGAATCTAATCTTAAATCAATATGTGATTTAAAAAAAGAAAGACACGCTTGCTGACTGGCTTAGGTCCAGTCTCCAGACTGCAGAGCTGTGTATTTTCTGAGTTGCTGGGAACACCCTGAGAGTTTGATCATCCCATCAAGCACTGACAGGCCTTTCTCCTAATTGCACTGTGCAACTTCATCCCTTGGATTGAGAGGGATGGCCAATTTTATTTGAAATAATCAGACCTGATGGTATGACTTCAACTTTGCCTTTGATATGGATGCTAGAGTAGGCCCATTTCTTGCCACTGCTTGTCAACGTGTTTGGACTTTGTTGGCAGATTGGACCTTTTCTCTCTGAAGCCTTTCCAAGTAATACGCTGTCTGGTCCCAACTCTCCCAGGCTCCAGGGATGGACAGAGATTTTCCTACAACCAAAGCAGAGCTTCTTGGACTAACTTCACTGTTGAGAACCACACCATCCATCCTAAGAAGCCATTTATTGTCTTCAGAACTCAAGTGTTGCCAATGCTATTTAAAAGCAACCAAGATTTAAGAACATAAAACACAAAAGAGACATGTTCCTTTTGCAGTAAAAGTGTGAGGGAAGAAAAAAGAGGAGATTGCAATAAACTATTTGAGAAGTGAAGCTATTACCCTCGGTAATAATAAAGCCATTATACTTTCAAGTTTAGAATGCTTCTCTAAAAGCATTTATTTTCTCACAGACTACTGTACTAAGAACAAAGTAAATAAACATTGGTCTCCTGTGAGCTGTTCTCCCCAGCAGCTTTGAAAACAACTACTTGTTTCTTTGCTTCTTACTTGATGCTCTTCAAAACTGCAGCAAAAAAGCTGTGCTGCATTTTGATAGCATCAGGACCTCTGGTGTGTGGCCAAGACAGGGATTGTACACCCTCCCAGGTGATGCCAGACAAACCATTTTTCCACCAGCAGGACACTGCTGCCCATGGCTTCACAAGAGCCAGTTTGAACTGAAACCCACATTCCCTTACAGTACACTGAACTTCAAGTCTGGCTTTTCAGATCACTGTCTGGTGATCCAGTCCTCCTGCTAAAGGAGCACCTTCCTCAAATCTTGTAGCAGAGTGTTAATCAGTATTGTCCAGGAGTACCTCCCTAAACATCAACAGTTTAGCTGTTTTTTATAAGGTAAAGGGAGGAAGATCACACATGGGGTAGCAAACCAGGATATAATCCTTCATGTAATGCTTTTATGCCACAAAGTGACTGTAGGACATGGATCGTACAACTGCGCTGGTGCTCTGCATGTCAGGGGGAAAATGAAAGCTTTCTCCACCCTTGTTTTAGTCACTGTCACCATACTTGTGTATCAAAATCCAGCATTTTAAATGTTTGACTATTCTCCAGGAACTGCTAGTCCCTTAGATAACATTAGTATACAGTTTATTAAGAATATATATTTCTTTCAGACCCAAAGCACTAGTAAGAGACACAACACAAGGTAAACATATAGAAGGGGTCTGTTGTGAAAACCCACCACTGGAACAACAAACATTAAGCAAAAGGGTGGGATGCAACCTGCCAATGACCAGCCAAATGACTACTCAAACCCTATGTTTTCTCCTCGCACACAGAAAGGGTACGAAGAGTAGAGAAAATGGATAAAGAATCCAAAATGGATATATACACATCACCAGGGCACCATAACTTGTATTGTTTTTATAAAGAATTGAATTGGCAGAGTCTGGCAGTCTCTGTTGGTCCTTGAGGAAGCTTCCATTGTAGCAATATCTGCCACTACTGTAAAGGTTTGACCTTAGTTGCTTCTCCAGGTGGTTTCCCTGCCAGGCAAGTTTCTGCTGGTTTTTGCTCTGTTGAATCTAGTGATGATAGAAAACTACCACTGTTTCTGCTCAGCTCAATGTTTGAGATATACTCTGGGATAGTTAAAGATAAGACAAAAGATAAATTGGCTAAGATACCAATTAGACAAAGTGAGGCATGTAATAATCAGCTGTAAAGAACAGCACAGGAAAAAGCGCAGCCTGCTACATTCATTAGGACCCATGCTAAAAGGAGAATCTAATACCAGTTTTCAAGTCAAATAAAGAGGTTAACTCAATGTACTTTTCTTTTAAATTCTCCTTACAGCCCACCTCAGGGCTCTGGCTTATAAAGTCATAAAATTTCAGATATGATTCCTGAAGTGAGGCTATTTTACTTAATTCAAGAACCTTTCTTCAGTAGCTGTTTCTGGTGGATGGATTTTCATTTTACACAGAATTTGCTAATGTTCTCCATGTTAAAGAGCTGCACAGAGTTTACACCACCACATTTAGCTTTAGGCATATCTGGCTGTGCAGCAAGTCTATCTAAATTGTGTCCACAGGTCTCACATACATCACACACATCTTTCAGCTCTGAATTGTGACACAGCATCACCCCAATGCCATTTCAGCGCAGATTAAACTAAATGAACATGTGTGCTGCAGTGCAGTACCACTAATGCATTGAGGCAACACTTTAGGACACCCTCATGCAAGGAAAACTAGGTCTTGGAAAAGATGACTGCAAGTCTTGATGCAAAGTCGTTATTAGAAAGCCAAACTCAATTCCAGGATACATCAGATCAAGTCAGACAAAAGAAAACATCCAAAAGGAAACAGTAACTGGACAGGGCATAACCAAGGACTCCTCTGGAATATCCCATATGCAAATCTCTTGGTGGGTGATTTAAAACAGATGAGGAGGAAGGGTGCCAGAATGAAAAGGAAATAGATTTCCAATCTTAACACAGGAGACCAAGGAGAGTCTGTATAGGCCCACAAATGCAGGCCAAGAAAAGATATCACTTCTCCCTTTAAATAAATCATAACAGATTAAAAAACAGGAAAGAATAACTAATGTAGCAGGGAATACTGACATCAGAACAAACTGTCTGGGACTACATTTACTCTGCCTATTAGCAAGCATTGAATAAGACGGTCTAGAAAGAGCCTTCAAGATGGAGAAAATCTACCTGTGTTTAAACTGCAATTTGTTCACAAAGGGGATTAAACTCCACTGTCTTTCTGCCTTTCTAGTGTCAAGGGTCTGGCCTCAATACCCCAAGCCTGTGCCTCCTAGGCCTGTGCTCCCACGAAGCAGGGGGCTTGGCTGGTTTGTTTGCACTGGGATAGCTGGAGAGACTACACAGCCACCACCGGCACTTAGGCCCACTTACAGTGAAATATTCCAGCTTTCACCTACGTTCAGCCCAAGTGACTCACAGCCAGTTATTACTAATGTACGGAGGAAGGGACGCACTGTTCAGAGCAGAGCACAGATGCTGCCATCGATGAGATGAAGTCACACAAACAGGGACCAGCCACGTGACAGACCAGAACCATGCACAACACTTCTGTCTTTTTAAGCTAAAGGACCTGTTAAGAGTATAAGCATTACCAAAATACCACCCAGCAACCCCCAGAAGAGATGGCAGGTTACTGCCATGAAGGCATGAAAGATGGAAATGAACCAATAAAGCCACACAAGGAACTGCAAAACTACAAAGCATCCTCTACCACCCTCTTACCCTTCCTGTTGCTGGATACTTGTCTGATTAAAATCAGTGACTAACCATTTCCTATGCCTTTTTCTAAGAAACCACCATTTTTGGAGATAGGACTGTTTTCCTTCTACCAGAATCTGATTCAAGCTTGATGCAATCTCGCCAGCCAAATTTCCTTGCTGTGTCTGAAGTCAGTTCACTGCACAGTGAATTCAAAACAGCTATGAATCGCGCACCACAAATGCCATTCTGAAAATGTCATAACTAAGTAATACATACTAAAGGTCTGGGATGCAGAAATCATATGCAAAGTCTGGCAGTAAAATCCAGAACAGCTACAGATGTTGAAATCAGTGAAGAATCCTGGAACACAGCACTGAGGCTTCTCAGTGATTCCAGGCTTTTTTGCCCTCTCTTCCACAGCTGAGTAAGAAGGTGAAAAGACAGCATCTGATAAAGTACGTGAGCACCAACTCACAGAAGAAGTGATCCAAATAAACAGCTTTCATTTTCATTTCCCAGTTCTGTAGCCCCCAACTAGGACACACCAGCAAACCTTATGCTGAGATCATTTCTGAGCCTAAGGGTCTGTCAGAGTTTTACATCATTGCAATGACAGACGCACATGGTTAAGCACAAGCCCTGTCTGAATTTCCAGCATGAAGACAGCGTTTGCTCTATGTGCCACATAAAGCATGTGTTATGACCTACTGCTTAGCTGCTGCCTCAATTGCAGAAGTGGGTGTGTGCTCTTCACTCTCTGCTAACTTCTGAAGTGGCCAGCACATCAATGTTGCTGAAAGGGAACATCCTTCATTTAGGGAAGCACAGTCACTGTTTCTGTATGAGAAACACCAGGGAAGATTCAGGGAAGAGGAAAAAAAAAAAAATAAAAAGAAGGAAAAGAAGGAAGGAGAAAAACCCAAAAATCCAAACCAAATCCAAAAACGGACTCAGCTTGCAAACTCACACACAGAGACCAGGCACAGTCTGGTATTTAAAGAGCCAATTCTGGGGCCTGCAGCTAGAGATGAGAATTTCATTCCTGACCACAGGCATCCTAAATTCCTATTAATGGGATTAGTCTTAAATTCTTCTAAAGAAACATCCTTTCCCTCCCTCTTGCTCTCCCCTCCCATCTCCACACTACCATCTCCCAGTGAGCCAGATGGCAACTCAAGTTTTTCCATCTGGTGAACTAAGCTGACACACAGGAAGGAGGAGGTTGCTCCATGTAGTGCCTTCAGAAGAGGTGGAGGCAGAACCAGCACCTCTGGTCAATATGGCTGCTTGCCTTGCTAGAAATGGACCGACAAGCAAAAAGGGAGCGGTGAAACCAGTCAAACAGACAGGGAACATCTGCAAAAATATTTACAATGTCCTCCTTCCACTGCTCCTTCCATACTCTTCAGATAATGCTAATTCATAGCACATATATAGACAGAGGTTGTATTTTCATATTTGAAATAAAATGAAGCTTAAACCCCAAGTCACTTTTTAAGCAATGCAACAATTTCAAAAGCAAATTCACAGAGATATTAGGCTGCAAAGATTGGAGTTAACTTAGAAGGTGACAAAATAGGAAGGGAAAATTTGCACAAAACAACATGTATCTTTTTTTGCTGCTGTCATTTCAGACACCACCAGGGATGCAAAACTTCTCAAAATTCCACAAATTACTATATGAGATACACAAGTAATTAACCTGCAGAAAAGATAAATATCATGCAATCACTATGCTTATAAGAGGAATACAAAAACCAACTTTCACACACTTAGTCTGGTTTGTACATACCTGCAGCTTCCTTTTCTTCCTTGAAAGACTTCCCGTCCAGTCACTGATGCGTCGCATCCGGTTCTTTAATGTATCCTTCTTGGATGCATCCTCACCGAGGGGCTTAGACTTTCTGCATGGGAGGGTATAGGAGGTGTAATGTGCAGGACTTCCCTGCTCTACCCTGGAGGGAACATCAATGTCTGAGGCAAATGAGACACGGTTGCTTAGGCTACCAGGAGTGTCAATATACTCATCAGAGAGCCTGATCCCAGGTGGAGGAGTGCTTTCCAAATTTGTATCCTTATAGAGATCTCGGAGTGAGGAAAGAGATGAACTTTGGTTGAAGGACTTCTTGTTGTCACTTGCTGGGAAACTGGCATGAATGCTTGTATCTGGAGTGCTCCTGGTCAAATACGAACCATCCAGCTCATTGATATCGCCAGCATTTCCCCAGAGAGAGTCATACCATGAAGACTCAGAGCTGAGGGAGCTTCCTTTACTGGACCGAAGCCTTGAATCGGTGGGTGACAGACGATGGCTTGAAGAACAGTCTGCACTGGAGTTCCTCCTGACATCAAGCAGGTTATTTGGCTTAGATTCCAAGGCAGGGGAATACCTCAGCAGCTGCACTGGCCCACTGGACTCCTCGGTTGGTACCTTGCTGTTGTTGCTGTTGTGGAACTCGACCCTCAAGCAGCCATCCAGCTTCCCCAGAGTTTTAATGAGAACTTTTGGACTCCTCCTGTCCTCTGATGGGGAGGTTGATGCAAGACTCTCATTCTTTCCATAGCAATTTAAAATGTGGCCATTGCATTCTCGAGAGGCAGCATGATTACTTCCAGCTTGGAGGCCAATATAGTGGAAACCATTCTCGGGCAAAAACATTGTGTTATTCCCTTGGCAGTAGTCTCCCAAGGCATTTGTCCTGTGTTTGGCATGGACATTGCTTTTGGAGACCTTCATCACAGCGTCACCAAGTCTAGAGGAATAAGGCTGACTACTCTTGAAGTGTGAAAGGCAGCTTCTGGCAAGGGACCTTGATTTGTAGTTTGAGCCACTGCTGGTATGTCCCCATCCATGCATAGAGCAGGATTTTTCATCTTTAGCATGAATGCTGCGAATTTTCAGAGAGCAAGGCTTCTGCTTGGCACCAGCTGCAGTAACAGCATGATTTTTTGTTCCCTGAAGACTGTATTGGCTTTCTGAATTCCCCATTTTCCACTAAATTAAGAAGAGTTTCATTAGAAACAATGGCTAAAAGAGCAAAAAGTAACAGACCATTTTTACCCTCTACACAGGAAAACGCCTATTTAAAAAATGATATGAAACAATTGTTTCAAAAAAAGCCAATAAATAGCCATGTACAACATTAAATTCAGAACTGAACTTATTTTAGGGGCAAGCTAGGAAAGTCTGTTTTCTCTATGGTTCATTACCCCTCTGTTATAAAGCTGGAATCTAACTCCATTGAAATCATGTCAACACCTTCCTCCACCCACACCCTTGGCAACATCCTTTTCTTATAACTTACAAAATCCCTGGCTCCCAAGAACAATGGCATAATGAAAGGGAGACAGCAAGATAATCATAACTTAGATGTAAAGTGAACTGTACTTTCAGAGAAATCCCTTCTGCCAGCAGACAAGCCCACTGCAGTTTCAGCTTGACTGATTTCTGTGCAACCAAGTGTTGCCTCAATAAAATGTTCAGTAAACCCCAGCTATGTGTTTAAATGGAGCTAATCTAGGAGAAAGGAAAAAAAAATAAACCTATGAAGGCCCATGCCAAAAATCAGACAAAAAATAACTTGGTTAGCAAACAGCCTCATCTTCCACTACAGCACAAAACTGCATTATTTTCATTCAGCACAGCACAGTTCGATAGTTCTCTTGGTAAAATGCTCTTCAGTTTTTCACAGTGTTTGCAGTGAATAGCACACACTGGAGCACTTAAATTGCCCCAGTGAGGTGAATGAAGACTTCCAACCTACATAAGTGCACCCCAAAGTAAAAAAGAGAGTTATGTTCTTTTTGTTATTCAGAATCGATCTCCAGTGTTTGTAACATACAGAAACAACACCAAAATGCTTTTTCCATCGACGGCACGCTTCTTTACACATTGGATCTCAGACTATCACCCGGAGGAGGATACACTGCTGCCTCATTAAAAATTTGTCAAAACAAGCCACTGCGAAAGCATAATCTTATCTTCTAGAGTTTCTATGTTTTAACATCCCTACTTCAAGCCTTTAGCACTTTCAGATTAGAAGTATAGTATAAAAGAAAGAGCAAACCTGTAGGAACACTCTCAAACACGGGCACGGTTAGCAGTCAACATTCTCTGCATTGTCCTCGTGGCCAGCCACTATGCTTGCCAAAGCCAGAATGGAGTTGCACGCAGCCTTCCTAGAAAACACCAAAAAGACAAAAAAGGGTTTTCAGTCAAATACAACTTACACTTTATTCCAACTGTATGTAAAATTAATAAAAAAGGAAAAAAAAAAAAATCAAAAGTTACAAATTAAGAGAAGTTCAATGAAGGGGATTCCTGGACTTTAGACATACATTTTTATAAGCATACTTTACCAATTGACTTTGAATCAGTAGAAGTCATTGAGTACATGTTTCATTTTCTCTCCTCTTTGTTTGTCTTTCTCTCCTCTCACGGACGAGTTAGGAGAAACTTTCATCCCTCTCTAGTTCTCCTTTTGGAAGACCAATTGGTGTTGGCAGTATTGTGCAGTGGTCCATTACAATGTGGACCAGACTGACCAGAGCAATGTCCCACGGCACCTATCTTTCCCTACGCCTGGATTCCAACCATGACCTTTGCAGCGAAAGGCCACCATGCAATTCACTTCAGCAGCCACCCAGTAACCTCCCTCTTTAGGTTTGTTCTTATTTTAAATTAATCTGCCAGTAAAACAAGAAAAAGGCTGCACCCAGCATTGCATAGACCTAAAGGTAACAAGACCCAAGCTCTTCCTAGCCCTCTGAAAGTATTGGCTCTTCACTTAGCATACAAAGACTACAACTCAAAGCAAAAGGGCCAAATCTGGATCTCATAGAGCACACCAGCAGTTTAGGGATTGAAACACTCCATAGAAAAGAAGTAGAACAAGAAGTCAGACTACGTTTTGGAACACAGTTAAGTTAGGAACCATTCTTAACAGACCACCACCAAAACTTTTCCTTTCTGCCTAAATTCCATGGCTACTGTTCATAATTTTCAACTGAACAGCTACTTGATTTGAACATGCTGGGTTTTGCATGCTACTTGATTTGAACATGCTCTCATTGACTCTTTTTGTGGCTATTTACTGTATAAGAACCTTGAAAGAGTTTAAATTAATTCATTGGTATGTAGCTAACCTTACCAAAAACAAAGGTAAAAGTTGCCAACTAGACCTAAAAGCAGTCTTAACAGAAAGTCTAGAAAAATGTTAGCAAATCACTGAGAAGAGACTGATCATGATAGAGATGCTACAGACCTATAAACATGAATTAATGCCTGTTATCACAAATACATCTGATAAAACAGATAAGCCACAGAAATTTCATCTTACACTCAAAAAAGAAAAAAATCTGTAATTTTCTTACTCTCTCTAACAATTTGGAAATTTGCTATTTATGATACCCTTGCCTATGCAAGTTTGATCTGCCCATGCTGCTAAGTGCACTCCTCTATGTGAACAATTTTTAAAGTGTCATGCAACTTGGACTGAACAAAAAGACTATTGATTCACGGTTAGCAGAAGACAACACACAAACTTCCTAAGCTCCAAGCTCCTGAACAAATTGCCAACACCCAGCAGTATTCTCTTCCTATATCCAAGAGGCACAGACCACAAACAAGCAATGAGATTACATTCAGAATTCCTCATCTGGGAGCAGAAAGTACATTCAACAAGAGGGCTTTGAGGGGCTTATATCTGTTCATAAGGAAACACTGAACTCCATTTGTCTAAAGAAACAGACAAAAAGACCATCTGGTCTCCATAGTGATTGTGCAATGGTTAGGTAATCCTTTTAACAGAGTAGGTAGTGAGCAAGCTGCTGTCATGAACCTCAAAAGACAGATGTTCAATTTGTCAAGGCTCAAGCCGTGGCTACCAGGGTCCATTGTACACGTCTCCAATACACAGGCCGCACAATAGGTGAGGGAATAAATTTATCTCAGGGTACAACGCCTACAAAACAGTGTCTCAGTCTGTGCAGGAATCACTCTGCACTACAGCAGAACAGTCAATCAATTCCATAGAAACAGCCCCAAGGGATTCTTCTCAGCATCCCAGCCATTCAGAAAGCTACGATGGGCTCAACATCCACGCACACTGCCATAACCCATCGGGGCATCTCTGAGGCTGCACAAACACCATCACCCTGGAAATCAGCTGCCATGCCTTTCTCTTGCCTCACACTTGTGCGAAGCAATTTTATTTCTGTTACTTCCAATTAGTGGAGGAAGAGCAGAGCAAGTCAGCTTGTACCCAAAGGCTGCATGATACAGGGGCGGGGTGGTGGTCATGGACAAACTCTGGCTGTGCCCACTCCCAACTCTCAAGTGTTTTACACTATTTGATCTGTGGAAGCCCTGGAAATTACAGTGCAGGGGACAGACTTCAACTTCAGCTATATTTCTCACAGCTATCCACTGCTACAGAAGATGTGCTTTCCTCATTTTCTATGCAGAAGGATGAATATTTCTTGTGAGCAAAACCAGTTTCTATGAATATTTTCAGCAATTATAATCAGCATAATTAGAAAGCAGCTCACCATGCTTGAAGATGACTATTAAGAGTTTATTTGCTTTCAATTATAACCACATTCCCTAAAAAAGAAGTTTTCAATCTTCACCCTGGTTCCCCTTGACACATGCAAAAAAACCCAGCTATGCAAACATACTAATCCGGGAACCCCACCATCCCCACCACACCCAAACATTAACACCAGTCATAACCCTAGAGCTAAAAATTTATTTCCCCACCTTGGGGCTTCTCCACATAAAGTTCTCCTAGACTTTCTTCACTTCACAAGACAAACACACAAGCTCAGGAGCTGTTTTGGAGAAGTGCCTGCCACCTCTATTCCCTCACTATTACCACCACAGCTGGACTGCTTTATGAATTCTAGAGGAGAAAATTACTTTATTTAAGGTGAACACAAGTACAAGTAGTGCTCAGCAATTGCAGGGGTGCTTCTCTCTCCAGTCTTAATCTCTCAAAGGTTTCCAAACCTGACTCACTAACCATATTTCCAGCAAAACTGAATAATAATAATAATAATATCCCAGTTCTAGGTTTGCTTATGAGATATAACAAGGAATTATTGTGTTATGAATTGGTGGGAGATCCGAGTCAAGGGAGACAGGCTCCTGGCACTGCTCTCATCTGCTACAGCAGGAACACATACCAAACATAATTTTGCTACTGTCAGCCATCTGCTTCCCATACAGTCACACTAACCGGGCTGAGACTCTCTGAAACTACAGGTCAGAACATGGCAAGCTTCCAGATACGACGCCATCAGGCTGAATGCTCCACAATCACAGTCAGCATTGGACAGTGGCCACAAAAAGGCAAGGGGCTGTGGTAGCATCTTCCTAGGGAGGTTCATCAGGTTTGCTTGACTGGGACTGTCTAAGTCCCACCACCTAGGATGCTGAAAATACTCAACTAAAGTCAACCCTATGTTAAACTTTACTCTGGATCACAAAGTTAACCCTCGTTAGACAAACACATGCACCAAAGCTAAGTATGATGTATTTTGATGCCTTTATTCCTCTGGGTGGCTGGTGAAAATAAATCTTCACTGGCAGATAAAAAATAAGTGGTCTACAGATCACTTACCCCTGCTGAAGCTTCCCCAAAAATCAACTGAAGAGTCACAGGGAAGTTGAGCCTCACTTTGCTAAATATCATATCATCTGTGCCAGAGTGGCCAAAACAGTAAAAAATACTATACAATACAATAAAACAAAACAAAATAAAATAAAACAAAACAATAACAGTATGGATGAGTGCAGATGAGGCTAACATCATGCCATCAAATTGGCACCACTGAATGAGGGGTCATTAAAAAATGCAGGAACTCATGAGAGTCTTCAGCGTTACCAAGAACAAAACTTTTCATGCACAGCAGTAGAGTTTAAATTTAAAACTTCCTATCATTAAGAACGAAAAAGCACTTAAAAGGAGAGCTAGATCAAGAGCTAAAAAACAGGTAAGACCTAGAGCTAGCTGTCTTGTCCCTATAAAATAAGATCCTACATAGAATCATAGAATCCTTAAGGTTGGAAACTAAGATCATCTTAATTCAGCACTGCCAAGTTCACCACTTATCCATAGTGTCACATCCAGATGCCTTTTGAACCCTTCCAGGGATGCTGATTCTACCATTTCCCTGGGCAGCCTCTTCCAATGCCTGACCACTCTTTCATGTGAAGATTTGTTATTTTTTCTAATATCTAATATAAACCTCCCCCTGGCACAACTTCAGGCCACTTCCTTTGGTCCTGTCACTTGTTACCTGGGAGACAAGAGCAACCTCCATCTTCTCAGTTCTTCATAAAGACACAGCAGGAAGCAGTTTTAAGTTTTTAAGAAAATCTTCCCTTGAGGAAAGAAAGAAATAAACTAACCAAGTATTTGATTTTTACTTATAGCTAAAGCAGCAAGCACATATCACAAAGTCATCAGACTTTCTTCACTAACAGGAGGATTGTTACCTGCATCTCTGCATTCCTTTCAAGACAGGATAGGACCAATCCTGGAATACCTGCCACTGAGCAGTCCCTCACAGCCACCTACCCAAGTATAAGCATCTGCCAAAGAAAGGCAGAGCTTCAACTCAGTCTGTAGTGATAAAATTACTTACACAAAGGGTCTTTGGGGGAAGAGTATATCCCATAAACTACTCCCTAGTGATGAAGCAAGAGGAGTCACGTGCTTTCTGGTGTGTTTAAAACCCACATTTCTTATAAGGGCAGGTAAGGGCTCCCAGCCACAGAGTGGGGCCAGTGTGGACACCTCTGGACTGTGCACATGGAGTGGGGAGGCACAGAGAGGAGAAAAGGCAGCACCAGGGTCCTTACACAGGCAGCTGCCCTCAGTGCACGGCTCCTAAGTGCACCTCAGGAGACTGTCATCAGAACTAGGGGAGCTGGGATAATGGAGAATCTGAAACTATTTCAGAACAATAAAAAATGAAACATAAAATCCCCTGATTTATAAGAAATTACCAGTTTGTTTTCCTTTAACAGTGGACCAAATTAGAAATATTGCAAGGTTTGATGTACAGCAATTACACTGGTGGTTTTTTACACCAGGAAAAGCTTTTTGTGTTATTTTTGGTTTGTTTGAATTGCCTGAGCAAATTCTGTATTTTCTTTCAAATGACTTTTACATCCTCTTTCACCTCATATTTAAAACACTGTCCATTTTAAATGGCTTACAAAGTCTTCAAAATTGTATATAACTAACTTCCAGATATTAATGTGTTCGTAAGTTTTCCAAAGAATCACTGTGCTTTGTGAATTCTTACAGGGATACAGAATTACAGGTTTGAAGCTTTAATTAACTTTTAATCTACTTTGGTTTTTAATATGAAAGTAATACAGAACACTAGAATGTGAACCTGCCCTCCCCTTCCTACACGGCTGTGTATGGACGGATATGTGAAATTAATGAGAGGGGCAGGTTAGCACAACACTGTAGCTGGATTAAATGTGGAGTTTCTTACTGGAAACAATTTACTGTATTTTTTCAAACTACGCACTTTGGTCACATGCTTCCACAAATCAGAAGCAGATTTCTTATTCCTGCAATCTCAATCACATTCCTATTATAAAAATATACCATAATAATTATGCCACAGTATTCTTGGCAGGATACTTTGCATTATATACCACTGTATTCAAAGAATGAATAACCAAAACACCACAAGTATGCCCAGTTTGAAGCCAGAATTCCTCACTCACTCATTAGTCTCTGTAGAGTTCTAGTCTCCTGTATTAGGAACTGTTTGGTAGCTTACACATCAAATTAAAGTCAATTGTTTTTCTCATTAAACATAAGCAGCCTTTATGACCCCAGACACCTCTTTTCATGCTGTGAATCATACCAACATTGCAGATGGACTTCCAATTTCACAGTTTAAGTGAGAAAGGGACACTATCCTTTTCTGTTTCTTCTCTTAAAATAACATTAATTCCAATAGATCTACCGTGCTTCACATCTATATCACACCAGAATTAAGCATCCCGTACCTGGGATGTGATCCCTTCTTTTGCTCAACCCACCACTCTAGCTCTAAGACACTGGCAGCTTTATTGAATTAAGCTTTATAGCTTTCAAGTTAGTGCAATATGGAAGGTTGAATCAAGCCTGAAGATCCTTATCATATTACAGCAGTGCTGATACAATCTAAATCTCTAGGGACTTATTTTTCTTTGGCAGGAAAAACAAATTTCACCATTTGTAAATGTTATTGAATTTATACACCATGGCTAAAGTGCACATCCATTTAAATAAAAGCCATTAAGCTTGTTAAAAAAAAAAAAGAACCTACCAGGAACACCAGCTAACATCTTGGCTTAATGCTGCAGTAGCTGCAGTAGTTGAAAGAGTTGATACATCCACAGGTCTATTTCCTGACCTCTGAGCGGAAATTAACTCAGTGATCTGAAAGACTTCTCCACCTACTTAGTCTGTAAGCACACTGTCAGGTCCTGGTGCAGAATTACACAGTGCTTTCAGGGGATTTCAAGGTCTGAGGCCTCAGGTGGGGAGAATGGTGCACCTGAAAGGAGCCAAGATACTCCAGCAGGGGAGCCTGGCCTCCAGCCAGCATCACTGCCCTGCACTTTGGAGATTGAGTGCAAGTCTGCAGGCTTTGCTTACACAAACTCCTGAAGAGGTCTGTGCCTCAGCCCTCTTCACCTATGGTAACACCAGGAGGGGAGACTTGGGCTTTCTGGTCAAACTGGGATTCCCAATCCTCCATCAGGAACATTTGCCCATCTCCCTTCTCGTCTGTTTCAGTAGCAACCAGCTCATGCTATCAAATACAACCACAGTCAGCAGGCAGCTATGGGGATATTCTCTCATGTGTATCCCCCCCAAACTGTAGGTGCCAAAACATCAGCTTTGGAGAAGACAGGATAAAGGTTATTTCTGGACTAGGACACAGTTCACAACACCATGAGCAGCCGCATAGACCGAACCAAAGAAGAGAAGCAAATGGCAGAAAGGAAGAACATCCAAGACAGGATACATGAACACATTCTGCCCACAAAGACTCTTTCTGGCATAACACATCCCAAGTCTATTGCAACAACTCTTAACCCATGGCATCAGAGAGAGCCTCCTTTAGGAACTGGCAGAACAGTGTGTTTCAGGCAGAGGGGTGGGGTGGCTGCAAAACTCCCTGCTTGTCACCTATAACACAGCCTGCTCCACAAGCAGGAGGAGTAAACCAGGCCACAACTGGCATGGTCTTTTCTACTTCTCAGTTTACACATTCATAAATACCTGAGGGTGTTGATTCCAAAGTAAATGCTTTCCTACCTTCAGCCCTGGGACTTCCTGAAGAGGACAGAGGATCTGGGAGTGAGACACCGAAAGTAAACTTGAGACACAGTCCCTTGGAAAATTGAAAGCAGACCTTGATTTTTGCATGCCAAGAGCTCTACAGCAGTAACACAGCTTAAGGCTTCCTTTCCTGTACCCCTGTAGTACCAGCATGTTGCTCGCACATTAAAAGAACAAAAAGAGTACACTGAAGATTAGGTTTCCTCACTAAAAACAATTGCTTTGTAGTTTCACAGCTACAGACTGCCGTATTCAGAGTCCATCCTCCCATGGTACATGGATACCCGTTTCCCACTGAAGATGATCAGATAAAAAAAGTCCAGCTCTTGCCTCTAAATTGTAACTTACTATACATTGTATGACATTATCAAATCATCCACCCTAAAGAGAAAGAAATGCATGATTTCCAGAATGAAGTCACCAGTGTACAAAATTAACTCAGTGACCACATCGGCAACAAACACAAAGTTGCAAACTCTGATTGCATTGCAAAAACAATTAATCACCACTCTGGGGGGAAAA
>VWZS01003477.1:2852878-2923469 GCA_013397075.1 Rhabdornis inornatus
AAAAAAAAAAAAAGGAAACCAAGGGGGTGAAGGCACTTCTCCATTTTTGGGGGCATTTTCATCATTTTTATTTTGTCTGCCACAGAACATAGCATTTTCACTATTTGTGTACAATTATGTATTAAAAATTTAGAAAGATCAAAACCTGTGCCGGACCTGCCTCTGGCAGATGCAGAAGCTTCAGTTTTCCAGCAGTGGTAGTAGTGTTGACTGAAATTTTTTCTCCTAGCACTACACAAACATCACACCCTTGCTTGGGTACACTATTTATTGTAAGTCACTCTAAGTATTACTGAGAATAGACACAACAATAAAAAAAAAAAAAATCAAAGATTCAGAGGGATTATTCAATTCACTGTATTGGAAGAGTCACTTTAACATTACAGAAACCATAGTTCTATTAAACACACTTTCGAATAGTTTGCCTTAAAAAAAAAATATCCAGCCCCATCATAGCAGAGATGTAAAATGATCCCAGCAGAGGTTTATTTAGCAATTCAGGCAATAGAGTATGACAGATGACCACCAAGAACGGTCTTCTGGAAGAAAACCATTCACCTTGGGTACAGCCACCCATAGCAGAGGCAGCAGAGGGGCTGCAAGTCCTGGCAGCCCAGCACAGCCCACTCTGCTCTCCCTTCTCAGAGGCTCCCCAAGTCCTTCCCCACTTTCCTTCTGGCCGGCAGCCGCAGGGCACAGAGCCGACTGCTCTCCCCCAGCATCTCCCTCCCGGTCCCCAGCCGGGCTTACCTTCCCCAGGGCGCTGCCCGCAGCCTCCCGGCTGTCCCGGGACTGCCACGGGAACAGGGACACGCAGGCACAGCCTCTCCCTGCCCTGGGCATGCCAGGAAACTGTGCCTAACACTTCACAGCACAGCACAGCCGCCGGGAACTAAAAACAGATCCTGCGCGAGGCTGGATGTATTTTTGTCTGCAGGCTACACACCCTCCTGCCGTTCGATTTTTTCCATTGGCGGAGCAGCGGGATGCAGGCTGAAGCGGAGGGTGGTTTTCCACGGGCGGCCCGCCGCGATGCCGGGCAGCCGCCGGGGAATACACCGTGACTGAGCTCTTGTCTGACCCCGCATTCCTGAGCCTCCGGGCTGCTTCCACAGGAAAGCCGCTTGGAAATCTGCTGAATTGCAAGGCGTTTGCCTGCCTGAAGGTAGCTCCAGGGTCTCCTCCTCTTTTCTTTTTTCTTTCTTTTTTGTCTTTTGTGGGTTTTTCCTCTTTTTTTTCCCTAAGCTTGTTAGGAGGGAGTAGGTAACCCTAACATCCTTGAGTGAGACACCCTGGCAAAAAATGTAATTTCTCAAACCACAGCAGGAATGCTGTAGTCAGGAAAGCACACTCTTAGGAGTAGCTCTCAGTTGTGTTTAACAACTCTGCACAACAGCATCACAGATACAATCACAAACTCTGGCGCTCTCTTCTTTGCCACTCTCTTTTGTCAGGCATTTACACTTTCCCATGGAAAGAATTATCTTTCCCAGTACGTTTTTAATTATTGTTTTTTAATAACTGACTTTCGATAAAATATACCTCTTCATATACAAATGGCATCACCCAAGTTTCAATATACAGAGCTAGGCTACTAATCTGTAGTTAGGTGCATGAACAATTGCTTTATTACCAGAAAAGCTCAAAAATTCATTGATTGCAGCAGCAGTTGGTGAACAAACTCGGCCAAAAAACAATGCATTTATTCAAATATTCTAATAAAATTGCCGAGTTACATTCAAGTGCCAAGTGAGAAAATGCAGCCAAGTTACGCTGCAGATGACGTGTTCATTTGAAAAGAAATACATGAACACTATAATGAAAAGCATTAGTAACCCACAAAAGCCCCAAATCAATATGCAGGTCCACAAAATTGACATAATGATTTCAGTAACAGAGGAATTTCCACCTAAAAGTGGACCCCTGTTTCACTGTGTCCATTATTCAGACTCATTATAGAGGAAGCTCCAGAACCCAGCAGCTTTGAAGTAATTTGGAACAAAATTCTATTTAATCTCCAAAGCCCAGTTATAACTAACTCATCCACTGGAAAATAACAACTTTGATCTCTTCTCAAACTTCACAGGTTAACAATATTATCACTGAATACACTCTTCTCATCATGGCAGAGGTCAAATCCTTCCTTGAATTCTACTGACCTCCATTAAGTTTTCCACATGTGAGTTCTATAGGCCAGTTTTTGTAAAACCTAATAGAGCAGTATGCGACTTATGCATATGATCATTGCAGTCCTAGGAGTCATTCAGCTGCTTACTACATTATTTCTAATCTACCTGTGTATTCACTATGCCTTCCAGTTTTTATCAGCCTGTTCCATCAATGCATTCCTTCTCTTTGTGACAAGGCAGTCAACATTCATTAAATTTGGTCTTAAGACTCCAGCTCATACCCCCAAGTTCATTTTCAAATAAGTTTTATTTTCAAAATTTCATCTCTAATATACTTAACTGATTACTTTTAGCACACAGACATTGCATGTTAAAGGCATACGTTTCTGACCTCTGCTTGACTTCTGTGGTACAGTCTAGCTTCTGGGTTACAACATGAGGGTCCTTATTCATTACACTCCCAAAATTGGCTCTCCACATCCACCTTGTCCCCCTTTTCTCACCTGCTGCCTTGCCATTACCAACTTGCTACAATGTGATAATGAAATATTCTCTGGAAATCAACAAGGAGTAGGCAAGCCCCATGGTGAACACAATAGATTCATCTCTTACTATGAGAAGTATTTATGCACCTCACAATCTTCCACAAATGTATTATCATCACAACATTGCTAGGAAATGGAAGAGTGTCATTATCCTTATTTTCTAAAGAGCTGCTAGGTCACACAGGAAATTAAGGGGTATTTCAGTGCAGCAAGAGTTAATGTGTGTCTCTGATAGTTTAATGACTCTTAACATCTCTGTTTTGCCATAAAAATGAACTGCAGTTTGTGCAGAGAAGTCCATAATGGAACAAAAAATAAAGTTGTGTGTATTATTTTGAGAATTCATTTCTCTCCATCTATAAAAATGTTTTAAAGTCACTTAATTTTATAGATGAAGATAAATGAATCCTCAAAGTTAAAGACGGGTATTTTAACCTATCTTTTAGATCACTTCTACACTACAAAAACTTAGATTTTACTTCAAAAGTGCTAAGACATCCCACTGTCACCACAGTTTTGATTCCTAAGCAATGGAAATCCATGAAGAAAAGGACAGAAAAGGCATCTATCTGCAGCATTCATGCTGAGACAATGACATAACTCCTTCCCTAAAGTCAGCCTACTTTCATATACACATGCCACACCTATAAAATATCTTTTCCTAGACACAGTCCAGTCTGTTTCTGAAATGCCAGTTCTCCATTTTGCCTCTTGACCTTTCCTGCCTGGCTCACCTGACATTGATACAGCTGAGCTGTGTAAGAACCCCTGATCCATAAGGTCCCCCAACTAATACTCAACAGATGGGTGCTGGATGGGCACATGTGGAAAAATATCAGTGTCTTGCTGATCATGGCTTAACCACGGACTGTTACAGTACACAGATGTGTACAGAGCCTTCCCATGAAATCCAAAACAGGTTCCCATGCTCTCTGAAACAGAATCTATGTAGATTTAATTCTATGGGATTAAAGAATTTTGAGGTAGGAAATTTGGGTTCTCAAATCAGAAACTGTGGAGGCCCATGAAACCTCTAGTGGAGCTCTCAAGAATGCTGGGAAGCTATGCTAAACTAAGTGTAACTAATGCTAAAAAATAATTGCATGTTATTGTCAACAGGATAATAACCAGAGATGAGTTTCAAAGCCTTGCTGATCTCATGACTGAAACATCTGAATCATGTAACATCTGCTAAAGAAATATTCTCATTAAACCGTACTGAAGATCCATTCTTGGTATCTTTGGCCTTGAAGTGGAACCACACAAGAAACACAGTGGTCTCCCATTCAACCAGCAGTGAAGGCAAACCTTACACTCCATGAAATTCTTCCATAAAGACATCGGTTCAATTTCTGAGAACTCAACCTTCTGCAAGCCAGTGCTCACACACTGAGCTTTCTGGTATCATCTCAAAATGTTTATCAGATGCAAAATGTCAAAAAATTATTGAAGTCATTCATTACTTTATTCTGGTTCAGAGGAGTTTGGGAAAAGAGTAATAAACAGGAGCTTGTGTGTTAGCCCGTTCCTGCTCCCCAGAAAGCAGGCCATTTCACTTACTGGATGAGATCATCAACACAAGTCTAACAGCTCTGGCTATAGGACAGAACAGATGTTAAGCAACTAAAACATGATGTACATGAGCACAGTTTTATACCCTTAGTTATCACAGACTTACAATGCCCTAAGTGCCTACC
Organism: Rhabdornis inornatus; assembly: GCA_013397075.1. Taxonomy (NCBI): domain Eukaryota; kingdom Metazoa; phylum Chordata; class Aves; order Passeriformes; family Rhabdornithidae; genus Rhabdornis; species Rhabdornis inornatus. The sequence continues at coordinate 2,857,250 of VWZS01003477.1, forward strand.
ACTTTTCTGTCAGTCTCCTGTTCTCTCTGTGAAATGCTGTGATGAAAGAGATCAAAGGGGTTCTCCCCTTTCTCACCTCCCTGTGGAATCAGCGTTCCTTTGCCCAGCTCAGCAGAGAAGAGGGGCTTGCTGTACAGACACTCCACAGACATCTAGTGTACAAAACAGTGAGAATCCACTGCCATTTAAGGCATGCAATAAAACACATTTGATCTTTAAAGCAAGATGGAATTTGTCCTTTCTTTTTATGTTACATGGTTCTTTAGCACTGCTGTAGACAAGGGCTTACTATTTGTGGTTATGATCCATTTTCAAGTCTTACAAGAGAATAGCTACTGTCTTATTCCTTTCAGTATAGTTAAATTAAGGAAGATAAAAGCATGATCACACGATGGCAAGACACATGGTATGAGCATTACTGAAAAATGCCAAGATAAAAGAGAACTAGGAACTATGCAGCCTCAATTTCAACAACCAAGCATGCTGGATTCAAGAAGCCTAGCATACAATGATCCACCAGTAATCCTGCACTTGGGATTGGCTGGGATAGAGCTAATTTTCTTCACAGTAGCCCCTACGGTGCTCTGGTTTGGATTTGAGACCAAAACAGTGGTGATAGCACATGGCTGTTTACACTGTTGCTGAACAGTGCCTGCACAGCATGAAGGATTTCTCCATTTCTTACTCCGCCTTGCCAGGGAGCAGGTTGGGGTGGGCAAGAGGACACAGCTGGGACAGCTGATCCCAACACACCACATAATTCTACACCATATAATGTCATGCTCAGTAATAAAAATGAGGGGTTGTTTTGACAGGGTTCTCATTGCAGCATCTGAAACCAACAAGGCCCTCACCTTGTTTCTCAAGGGTTAACCCCTGAGACAAAGGTTTCCCTCAGAAGCAGCAGTACCCACATCGACAGAGAGACTTGTCCTGCACAACCCCAAAGGCTCACACTTTTAAAGTAATATTTTTCTTTAGAACTAACAGTAAAAGATGAATTTTTTGAAAAAAAAAATTGAGAAACACTGATACACAAGACCAAGATGGGAACCTGTCTTAAACAGTACTCGCTACATCCAATATCACTAGAGCAGAACTGATGCATCTTTTTTTGACAAGCACTCTGCTTCAACAATACACTTTTGTAATATCCAATGAACAGTAACAAATTTGAGTTAGCCAAATCATTTTAATTAAATAGGTATTGTATCTTCCAAGCTATAGTTAAAAGGTCTTTTTCTGCAATAGATACATGTAAAAAGGTTCCCAATTTAGGGGAGTTAATTTGTGGGAACAAAAATCTAAAGCTCAGACAAATCTCATAAAAATATAAGTGCAAAGGTTTTTGGAATACATTATGTTACAAAATGAGAACTGAAGCCTTCACACATGCCATTTAAAAAAACCTTGTCTATTAAACATGTGAAAATATTTGAAGGTGGAGTCAACAATTTGTCACAAGAATATACTAGGAGATCTTTCAACATAAATATTTACAAAGCACACATGTTATTTCACATTGCATTACTACCATTGCTTGTTCCATTAACTGATCCAACAGACCAGCTAATTGCTTGTGCAAAATTGACTATTTGCTGTCATCCATTCAAGACAGAAGCATAAACAGTTGCTGGGGGGTGGGAAGCTATAAGGGGTTGTTTTCTAACCAAACCTATCAAATAATTCTTATATAACTTTTCTTTCGGATACTGATCATGGGCTCATCAATTAAGTCAGAAAAATATGCAGACATAAATAAAGTTACAGAAGGACAGGTATGGCAAAGTTTCTAAGAAAATTTTGTCAAAACACTGTTTACTTCAATAGCATGAACCAAAAGGCATATAAAATAGATTGTTGCATAATGAATTTCAACTACAGTGTCCTGAATATGCATGTGACTTTATAGGATGTTTCAAGACACGAATGTTTCCCCCGAAGTTTCAGATCCTAGGGTACAGGTACCCTAGGTTTAGAGGTATTGTACAGCAAATTCTGCTTAACCATACCCCTAATCATTCTGCTTGTAGAGAAGCACCTCAAAATGCAACATAAGAAATTAACACAGCAGAAGGACTATTAAAGAAGTCAAATTTGGGGAGGGGCCATTGTTTACTTTGCTTTTGAGTCTTGATTGTGATTTTTCATTATAGCTAGCTGGCAAACATACTAAAAGTGGTAAATGGCAATATTAGCAGCTTATTACAATATCATTAAATCAACTAAAAGAAATACTGGGGTATAAAAGCAAGATGAAGTCTGGCTAACATGTGTTGCTTACACCCACACACACTGCCTCAACAAATCCTGCAAAGCTATTTGCCTGGAGCAGAGTGAACAATGAGAACAAGTTCAACATCTGCCAGGCTGTCCAACTGCTCACAACCATTTTTCTGGTCAGAGGGGGCATTGTTTAAGTTGACAGGTTCCTAATGGACTGAATTATTTAGCAATTCTCAAAAGACTCTTTCTACTCACTACAGAGGAAAATGCGAATCACCCCAGCCAGCATCCCCTTGCTCTCCGGGAGCCGATCATGCTAATTGAGGAGAACATCACAATGTGTCCCATTTCAATCACATGAGTTAAGCAGGCAAGAGGCTTCTATTATCTCCACCTTACAAAGAAAGATGGAGGGTGCAAGCTCCCACAAGAATACACACCTCAGTTTATAATCATCTCAGTGTTTTTTAAAGCCTTCAGTCTGCACAGAGAGGGTATGTGTTGCTGCTAAGCACTACACCCACCAAACTAAGCAGAGAAGTAAAATACATTAAAGAGAAAATTGAAACACACAGTTTGAAGCCTGAATGCAAAGTGAGCAACAGTAAGCATCTCAACATATGGGAAGTTAGGGGGAGGCAAAATAGCTGTTTATTGATTTTTTTCTTCTCATCTACCATATGATAGATGACAGGTATAAACGAAATAGAGTAGCAGCACAGAGGTCACGGACAAGTGACACTCATAGATAAGAAGCCAGATCTTTCAAACATATTCCCACCTCTAATATACATAAAAATGAATGGGAATGCTACTAGTAACAGCAGCTTTACCTATGATGGATTATTTCTCAGTCACTTAGGAGCAATCAAACATGCTCTTCAGCAGTAATTATCTAATCCTAGCCTTTCTCAACATGGGAAAAAATGCAAGTCTTACAATCAACAGGACAGTCTTATTTTCTTCACAGCCTCCAAAATTTGGAATCTCTTCAAAACCTAAGATCTGAACAGAGTTCCTGACATAAACTTCGTAAGGAATGTTAGTGCAGTAATTAGTAATGTCTGCATTAGATCTCTTTTACCAACACACGGACCATGTGTGAGAAGAAAGAGATTTACAAATGCACTCAAAAGCTATAAGGGAAGACATGTAAATATTTGGTAGATTACAATTCGGAACACAACAGCTATAGAGAATAGCCAATTTGATGGAAGGACAAATGGAAGGAGAACAGGAAATTCCTTTCTTATTCTTTTAAGAGTTGCTACAAAGATAAGCCTTTCAATTAACATGATCAAAAAGTAAGCCACCAGTTTACTTACAAAATCTTTATTTTGTCATCTGCATATAAACATTTCCAGAAGCAGAAGATTAAGTCAGTGAGCTAAATGGAAAAACATAAAATCTTCTGCCGGCATGACATTGTGATTAAATAACTAAAAGCCCAAAAAAGCAGAGAGACAACATGATGCTGGCCTATTCAGCCATAAAATTCATTTCCAATAACCACATTTCAACATGTTGCTTAGATCATATGTGGCATTTTCCTATTTGAGAGCGTGCAAGATTGATTGTTACAGGCTCAATTGTCCCATACACAGGCAAACAACATGTAAGGAATGATTAAATCAGCAAGATACCCCCACTGAGCCTCCTACACAAGCTTACACTCAGGCAAAGGAGAGGTGGGGTCTCTCCCAAGAAACAAAAGCAGAGGATTATGCGAGAAGCCCAAGACCATCTGCACGAAGTCATGTGGCCAGGGATTTCCTCTTCCCCTTGCTGTGTGCTGGGCATCCTTTCCCACTTCCAGTCTGAGCTGCATGGTGGGCAGCAGAGCTGGACTTAATTCCCAGCTCAGGGACAAAAGAGAATCAGGGACCAGGGGTTTCTGAGGCCCTCTTTGCCCATACTTACTGCCTCCCAAGCTAAGCCACTTAGGGACGTAATCCTTAAAACCCCTATGTGCAGAAGTTCATAGTGTCTGGGTCATTGTAAAACTCTGCATACCCTCGTCCCAGCCCAGCCCCTCTTGCATTCCCGAGGGTGGAGTGAGCCAGGCACGGCCACCCTCGTTCCACCCATCTCCCAGGCACAGAGCAGGGGCTTTTCCATGCAACCTTGCTCGGAAACACACAAGCATTTTTCCCCATGTGTATCCCAGCTTCATGTGAATTAACAAGCAGGGCATCAGCATTTTGTGTTTTCTATTTTCTCTAACTAATTTAAGTTCCTTTCTCCTTGCCTGAGGTAGAAAGATCAGGGAAGAAAAAAAAGAGTTCTTGACCTCAACAGGATATCTCGTTAGGTTATGGCAGCCTCAAGGACTCTTTCCTGGCATCTGAGAAGGGGGTTACAACTTACATTACTGTTGTTTCAGTTTTTCCATGAGGTCCAGAAGGTAATTCTATAGCATTTTTCCAAATATAATGAAACATTAACTCTATTTGCAGTACAGGCAACTCACAAAGCAATGTTTGGATGCTCTTTGACTTCAGTATCCCTAAGCAATGTGCTGCAGCAGATCTGTTTTTCCAAAGTGCTCAACACTTTCTAAACAACACTCATGCTATGTGAACAGTCTAATGTGCGGCAGCAGTTTCTGAGTCCTGACTGCTCTCTCCCTGCTTATCAAGCTGCCTTTTCAGCTTCCCGAAATATTATTGCTGACAAATTGGCATTGTTAAGATAGAGCCCAATCCAAGCCAACCACAAATAATAGAAAGACTTCTCTGGGCTTTGGATCAGGGCAAAAGCAGTGAAAGTACTCAGTGGAAGAAGTCCCTGCTTTTCATTTCAGAATAGTCCTTAAAATATGCCTTACTCCAGGTATTTTATTCTCGACCTTATGGCAGGCTGCTAAGGGACACTGAGGCAACATATTGAAACATATCCCCCATCTTAGTAAAGATGCAATAATCTGAATTTATCTCAAATTTGCAGAAAAATAAAGTAAATGAAAAAATAAAATCAAGAAAAGATTAAGCAAACTGTCACCTTGTTTAACTGTGCTAAATACAGAAAAAGAATACTCTGTTCACCAAACACACTCACTACGTACTGAGTTTATCAATTTTGGCATTAGTTTTGCAATACACATGGGACTGCAACCTCTTCTTGCAGGATGTAATTGTGAAAAGCAAGATGACCTCAGGACCATCCCCAGGAAATCCTTAACTCCTCTCTATTCATCAAAAATATTAATCAGTCATTACCGCAATCAAATCTTGTTAAATACCCCCCAAAGATAGATATAAATTGGTCAACCTTCCAATGCAAGATTCATGTCTGGACCTAGATTTTGAACAATATTCAAAAACAAGGAATGTCTGGATCTCAAGGTTTTACTTAATTGTGTCTGGAATAAATAAAATCCACAGTCTAGCTTGCACTTCAGCTCTGCATTTCCAAAGTGCTTCCAGCATAGTATTTTAATCTGGTCAAATCACTATTTTTAGTAAGTGGAAAAAGTAAAAAGTTTTTTTTAATCATGTGTTTGATAAAATATTTTCTTGAAATGTGAAATCGGTGAAGAGGGGGAAGGCCATATAAAATTCTGCAACATGTTTTGGTAACTTACCATTTTTTGTTTTTCCACAACAAACTTCTACAGCTGACAACACTGAATTTGATAAATGAACACACACACAGAGAAAAAAATGCAGAGCACCTCATTTTCCATGCAGTGGTCTGTATTTGCAACATTAAGATCAACTGTCAGAGCTCAATGTCCCTGACAGACAGCAAGCCCTCTCTAGTGGGGACACTTGTTTGGCCCACCAGCAGCTGAAGAACTGAGCAAAACTACGATAGTGTGACAACAGTACAGTGCTTTTAATATGCCTTGTCAGTCCCAGTTTGTAAAGTTTGTAGCTATTACAGCAAGCTAACACCTCAACATGAACAAAAGTGAAAACTCAGCAGTGACCCTTACAGAGACAGTAAATATTTTTGAGTTTGTTCCTTGTTACTTTGTCAAGGTACATGCAAATAAACAATTTTAACTGTGAGCAATTCCATTACTAGGAAATGAGAATGGTCAATTAACCAGTGGTCATGCCTCACTGTAAAAAGTGTTTCCTGAGCTTAGAGAGAAACTCCTGTGGCTTCAGGCTGTGCCTATTACCTCTGGTCCTGATGCCAGGCACCACTGAAAAAAGCCTGACTGTATCTTCTTTGTACCCTCCCCACAAGTATTTCTACATGTTGCTGAGATCCCCCTGAGCTTTCTCTTCTCCAGACTGAACAATCCCAGTTCTCAGCCTTTCCTCATCCAAGAGGAAAGTCCATCATCCTTATGGCCCTTCATCAGACTCTCCCCAGCACCTCTATTTCTCTTTTGTACTGGGGAGCCCAAATGTGAACACAGTATCTCAGATGTGGCCTCACGAGAGTTTAGAGACAGAAAAGCAGGAGAAGTCCTGATCTGGTGTTTTGGGGCTTTTTTTTTTTGGGGGGGGGATGTTGGGATTTTTTGGGGGGATTTTGTGGTTTTTCTTTTGCTACCATTGCTTAAGAAAACTGTTACTGCAGAAGAGGTGACGTTCAGAACTACTTACACAAACATGCAAGAGAAGAAGGGGAAGCAGAAATTCGTCTTCACACTTTCTGGTAACAGAGGCTGAGAAGCCCTTAAGCCAAAGGCTGATCACCATTTGCTAGCCACAGGCTGATGAGAAATGGAGATGCTGGCCAGTGCCACGCAGGAGTCTGACTAGATCTTTTTGGCCAAGAGCTGAGCTGACAAGCTCCCCACAAGGCCAGCGCCCCTCTGCCTTGGCATGAAGAGAAGCCCAGCATCACTAAAAACCAAAGCTAATAAATGTAGCTCACTGGCTCACCCATTCAGTGCCCTTTATCATGCCTGCTTCCTACAGGTTTCTGTGATGGCCCTTACAGATGGTGAAAGAAAGCAGCTGCTTTATTTACATCCTTTGGCAGGAACAGGCAAAATGTCTTTCTCTCCTTCACTCTGAAATACAAGGAATTATAAACAAACACAAATGGATGCATGTGCATTTCCTAAGGATAGAATTACAAATCAAACTTTGTTCCTGTGAAGGAGATCCATCTCCCTTTCAAGCAGTCTCTACAGAAAACTCTTATTCTGCAAGTGCAGGCTGAGAATCAAATTTGACCTATTACAGCATGCAGCACTTTTCCCCCACTTTGTACCACCATAAACGAATGCACAAGACAGAAAGATCTTGAAAGATGTTCCCTGCTTCTATCACTTTTTGTTCAAGAATGGAGTGCAAACAGCAGATCTGGTCATGCCTCTGTCATTCACTCTTACTGGTAGAGGAAATAAGAAACAGTTATAGTAAAGCTTGTCTCAAATACAATCAGCAGGGAGAGCAGTCTTTCCAAAATACTGTAAGTTATTTTAATTTAACACCTGAGTTCAGAGCACTGACTCAGAGGATGGCATTTCTGGCAAGTGTACATGGACTAAGTGTACAACATGCATCATGTTGTTACTCTGGGAAACAGAATTTCTTATGACTCCAGAAGTACCATTTACTACCCAGGAAATGCAACTTCCATGGAGAAAAGCACTGTGTGGCTCTTCAGCTATGCACGGATTTATATTTAGAACTATCAATTTTCCCTTTCTTTCTGTATTACTGCATTTCTCATACTATACCAAGCTTAATGTAGGTACTCTTAGGAAGCCCATAAACAGCAATTTTCTTCCTGTACTTGGCTTGTACTGCTCAGCCATTGTACTGCTTTTTCCTCTCCCCTCCCCAGGGACTAGAATCACCAGGTTCTTTCACTTTCTCTCATAATACAAGGCTTGCTCAATATTGTTTTTTCTGGTTTATATTGCTGTTTTGTACTCTATGAGGTGATGTAGCCATTCAAGACCCAAATGAGGTGGCAGATGAAACAGTAACTGCAAGCTCCAGAACTGGGGGTGGCTAAGACAGAAAAGATGAACCCCTTCTCAGAAAAAAACTAAGTGCAAAACCTTATGAATTCATATTTGGCTGACTCTAAACCATGAGGTCATATGTAAGATTTTCCTTTTAAATTAATATTAGATTATTCTTTAAAAGGAGAAAAAAAAACAAAAACAAAACCAAAAACAAACCAACAACTAACTTTTGTACTATTTTAAAACAAATTGGCTGGTAACACCTACAAGTCCAGCTGCAGGACAAGGAAAGACAACAACAATGCCAGACCATCATCCCTACATCAGGAGTAACTTCAATGAAAGCAATGCAATTATTCTGAAGAAAAGAAGGAAATGCTGGGGGAAAGGAGAACCAAGCGGTTTCGCTGAGTTTAATTCAGCTAGTTCACACAATCTAATCTCTTTCTCTGCTTTCTCTGTATATTAGATGAAGACTGAACCTGTGACCACCCTGGAACACAGGGGAACTGAGAAACCTGCATTTCAAGAACACATTAAAGATGTTCATGACTTATGTAACTTAGTTACATTATTCACCATTGCCACTGTTCCCTATTTCCTTCCAAAAAATCATCAAACCAGTTTTTTCTGAAGACAATGAAGGCTATGTGAAGTGATGGACTATAAGGTCTCTTTTTTCCTTTGCTAGAGCATTCAATTTTCAAGCTGTCTCTGTCCCTTTAGAAAACACAGTGTAAAGCTGACAAGTGGGAAAACAAAAACAAAAGCATTTCACTTACAGAGGATTAATCCAGCAGAAACTTCATGAACTGAACAAACTGAAAATGTGGCAAGCTCCCACTCATCCGAAAAAAAACCCCACAACAAATGACGAAAGTATTGAAATTGTCTCATTTTCTCACTAAGATTGCCTGAAACCAGATGGGGTTTCCCAAAGACATATGGTCCTACTTATATTAAAGTAAAATTCAGATCTGATCATTTTAATTCCCCATAGCTAATCCTATTTGCCTAACCAAGAGTTAAAATAACTAGCACAGCTCTCCTTCCTCTGCTGGTTCATTGGGAAGCATCTACTCTGCTATTCCTTGCTTTAAGCACTCAAGATCAGCAGTTCCTAAGGGCCACAAGACATTACCCTACAGATCATATAACTTAAATATTCTTCCTCCTCCAGCTTTTGGGAGAAAAGTTCTCCATTTTACTTTATCTTCTGAAGTAGTCCCTTAAGAGAATGCATCCCTGGGGTTTGGGCTTTGTCTTTTGGTGGCTTTTTTTGGTGTTTTTTTGTTTGCTTGTTTGTTTGTTTTGTTTGGTTTGTTTTTTGGGTTTGTTGGTTTTTTTTGCAAAAGCTGCATCTGTTTTACTTACAACACCAGCAGATAGAAGAGGAAACCTGCAACTACAGCAACATAGGTCATTAATCACTCCATAAAATTGTTGTCAAGACCTGGACAAAATTCACGAACTGTTCTGTGTTCACGAAGTTTTCACCAAACATCTGTAACAGTGTGGGGTGGGGGAATCTAGAGCACTTAAGACAATTGATTCTGCTAAGATTATATGAAAACCCAAAAAACCTAAGATACATGGTGCTCAGACTGCATATCTTGGTGTGTCTCCTTTTTATTTACTTCAAAAAAACATCTTCCACCCAACAAATTTTACCTTTTTTTATTCAGCTCTGTCCCCAAATACTCATCACTTGTCCTACTTGCTCATTTTTTCCCACAATAAATTCCTTTTTTGACTAGCATCAAATGGCTTCCAGGTATCATTAGCTGTCTCCACACTTATCACTTAGACTTTTCATAAGGAGCTGGAGGCTAGGACATCTTCAGTGTCTATGTGTAGTGGTCCTGGAGCACTAGGGCTCTGCTGGTTTCTAGCTTCTCTCCCCAGTGGCAGCAGCCTGACTGGGTGCTGTGGAAGGGGCTAGGAAGGAGAGCCCCCAAGTCACACTTCCATGCGGCTTTTGAATCAATTTCTGTTAGATCCATTAAATAACTGCATATTTTGATAAACTTTCTCCATTCTGTCTTGCAGCACCACATTTAAGACATTCTGGACAACAAAATAAATACATTGTTTATTCATTTTATATATAACGCAAATCTCAAAAATAAAACTTGACACTTAAATTAGGAAGCCATGAAAATGCCATGTGTAAATTTACACAAAAAACAAATTAAGAATCTGCCAAATTAAGAATTTGCTAAAATTAGGTATAATCATACGAATGTTTAAATAGGAATGATTCTTTATAATGTGACTTACTGATGTGCAAAAAAGATAACTGCTTCTGAGTTGCAAAACAAAATTTAGCAGGGTAAATAATCCTGGAGAACCAACCCTGCTCTAGGAAGAGAACTTGTGCCCCGTACAAAATGAGTTTAACACACTCATTACTACCATACATAGGTGACTCTTAGGATGGCAGCATAAGTCACTCTAAACCCTCCCATGCTGAGGAAGCCCAATTTCCACAAACACACAGGATTTGAGCATGGCAAAAGCATGCAGTCAGACACACCAGATGCTGGTCTGTTTTTCTCCTACCCCAAATCAGTTCACATTTAAAACTCTGGTTTACCACCAGGGAGGGAAGTGGGTTGGTTTGTTCTGCCCTCCCCTCCCACTTCCCTCCCAGGCCACACATGAAGGTAATGAGAACGCATAATAAGAATCAGACAAAATGCCATTTACTGCTTCATGTTCATACAATAGTGGCACTCAGACAAGGACCTCCTTGCACAGGCACGGCATGAGGAGGAAACCCCAAACCCCTCTTTTTCCAAGGCTGTTCCTCTCACGGGGCAGTTATATGCAATGCCACTTAACTCTGATATCCACCTGAAAAGTAGACTAATTTTTATTGTTGTCATTTTTCCAGAACAGAATAAACACAATTTTGAAAAGAGAAGAGAAGATTGCACACAACCCCCAAGGGCAGGGTACAGTCTCTTTATGTCCATTCATACAGCAAGGAAAGTGATGAATTCGTGGCACTACTACTTGCAAATTAACTTTCTAGTTGAAAACAAAATGCAGCTAACTACTCAAATACAGATGAGGTACCACAGCAGCAGAGAAAAGAACATTCAAGGGCTCCATCTTTATACCCTAGGAACCAATTTCACTTACAGTGAAGCACATAGACCAGCTTTTACATGACAACAAACCTGCCAAAACTAAGGAAAAAAAAAAATTGTTGAAAATTGCTGAACACAATTGCCTTCCTCCATGTACAGCTCTGGAAGCAAAGCATTTGAGCTGCCAGGACTGCAAACAGAGACTGTTTAGCAAAGCCAGTCAGTGGCTGGGCTCTGCTTTAGCTGGGAAGATGAGCACATCAAGCCTGAAACAGCAGATGGAGGAGTCTGAAGAAATTCAAGGTCATCGAGGGAAATGCTTTTATCCTGGCCCTGAGATAAATCAAGACAGCACTGTCTCAATAAAGTCATAGTTGAAAAGTGGACTGAGATGTTAAGGAAAAGTAGAAGATCAATCCTACTGCCTCCTGCTGCTGGATTCCAGCTGCTTTCTGAAGGGAAGACTTTATATATTCACCATAAAGGAACAATTCTTCTCATAAGAAATGCTTAATTCTAAAGGTTACTCTACTTCCTAATGTAAATAACCCAAATAGCAAACTAGCAACAGAAGGCATGCCAGTATTTAACACAGGAAATGTTACCAAGATCAACTGCTGACTTTCATTTAAAAAACCCAGACAGCTTAAGGACTGATATCTATTTGTTGGTCTGACCTCTTGGGTCCTTGAATCCACTTGACTATGTCCAAAGAAAAGTCTTTTAAGGACACTTGAAAATATAGTGGCACATACTTCATGATGGAAAGTTATTCTTTTGCTCTTCATTCCTCTGACAGACAATCCCAGGAAGCTGCAACTCTTGAGATCTCTTGATCAGCTTCTCCTGTAAGCACATTCAGGCACCAAGATCAAAAAAGAAACTACCTATAAAACAATTTTTAACACTACTTTTATCTTTTTGCTATTTTTTAAAGAGTTGCATTATACAGAACACTAAAGGAAATGTATACAGTTTCTTGCAAAAGGGAAGCATTTATCCACTTCTATGTTCTTACTTTTTTGCTTTAATCCTTTCTGACTTGCAGTGAGCAAGGAGAAAAGGTAAAAAGTAAACAGAAATAAGTGATGTATCGTAATCCCAGACAGCTTCCTGTCCTGGTTTGCATCAACAGTGTCATGAAATGAAGAATGACACAATATGCAACAGTTCTCCCAGCTTTGAGAAACATATGTTAGGGTGGTGCATTGACTGCAGAATACTGCAGCCAGAGTACACAACTGGAGCACTTGGGTTTCTACATGCAAAAATGTTAGAAAAGCACTTTCAGCACAAGTTTTAACTTCTAACACATCTTTATCCCACCGAGGTCCTGAACCATGAACTACTGCTTAAGGCTTAACTGATGCTTACTCCCTTCAAAAAGCACTTTTTTTTCCTAATTTTCTTTCACATTCCTGAAGGTGAAATCCCAACTAGACCAAAGTTGGCATGAGATCACTTCCTGCAGAGCCAGGATGTCACTTCCAGCTATGAATTTTCTTCAGATTAGCCTGGGACAAACTGTGTTCCTACACTTGTGAGATTATTAGGTAACCAGTGCAAAACCTGTGCCCTCCCTGTGCACCTCTGCCTGTGGAAAGGCTGGACTATGCAGGGAGGGCAAAAGCATTGAAAAGTCCAAAGGATGGTAGCTAAAGCACATTTACTGCACAAATGAATGATAAAAAGGTTTTTTCTTTGTAAGGTTTTGTCTCCCTTGCCTGTTTTTTTCCCCATTAAAAAAGATCATGTGGGAAGCTTTTCAAGAAAAAAGTGCAGAGACTCTTAGGATGAACTGGTCCCTCTTCCTTATCCTGTCCAGACAATGTCCCAAGAACTGGGGACCAAAACATCCCTTTTGAAAAGTTTTTCATTTTTTAAAATTATTTTTAAATATTCCAACTAACTGGTGCTGCAGCTTCTCCTTTTCATGAATATAAATTTTGATGTATTTTTCCTTACTTATGTCTGAGGAGAACTAGGACACAGCAAAGGCAGTCAGATTATCACTTAACAACCCTAACCTGTAGAATCCCTTATTTTGATATGGATAAATTTATCTTGCACATTATTTCCTGCATTTTGCATCTATTAACTTGGAAGAGCTACAAATGGGGAAGGAAGCAGGGAGCATGGAGATAAGAGTGCTCCAGATGATGATTTTTGCAAGGCTGCAAAAGTATCATGAAACTCAGTGCACGTGCACTGTGTGAGGAGGGGCTGACAGAGTGGAGGTGATAGCTTTAAGTCCCTTCCATCCTGCCCAATAAATCTGTGTCTCACAGATCCCCACAGGCCTATATATCATTTTCTTTTTCTTTAATTAGGAGACCAGCTGCGACTCCTTGGCCAGAGCCCAGACAAGCTTCCCATGCTCCTTCTATAAGTTTCTCCAACAAATAGTGCTAAGAAGCAAAGAAATTGAATACAAAATTTAGCATGTGACAAACTCTTCCACGTGTGACCTCTGTACCAGGCAACCTGAAAATCTACATCAGACTGACTTCATGCATAAGGGCACGACAAGGAAAAAAAAATGGATCTGGACAGTCTATGAACTTTATTTCCCACTCAGTCTTTCTCCTTTTCCCATATCTCCACACATTATCTACTATTTCTGCACAATCTGAACGGACAAGAAGCAAAGATTCCATGATAAGTATGTGCCATCTACAGCAGGGTGGTTCCTTTTTTAATTCTGATGAAGATGCAGCTAGTTAAATATTTACTGGAGGGAAGCATGCTGCCCCAGTGAATATTTTTGAGAACTTAATCTCAGAAGCAGGCAGAGGCCAGTGTCACAATTTACTTCTGTTCAATATATCCAAGATAATGAAACACAGCTTCCCACAATCCTTTCCCTTTCTCTGTCCTCCAAGAGAAAAGTAACACTTTCAGCTATCTTTGCTGGTTATCTTGGGACTTGCCACTGGAAGCAGCAATTGCCTGCAAGAGGTTGAAAATCCAGACCAAATTCAAATGGTGCATGCCAGTCTGCTACCAGTGAGCTGAGGAACAGAGAAGCTTTAACTGCTGTGTCCTGTGTATCGTCCACTGCTGTTCCTCTTTTCTCCAGAAACAAAATTTTGAAAAATAAATAATCAGGAAACAAAATCCTTCCACATTTCTGTGGTATGCAAGCACCTGAGGTGAAGATCTGATTAAAGCTTGTGAGCTCAGGTTACCCTTGAAGCTTGGCACCCTTTGAATTTTCTTCTTTTAGAGAAAGGTAAGGAATAAGGGGCTGCTGCCACTGCCTGGAAACCTCCCCAGCCTGGCTGCTGCCACTTCCAGTGCTGCTCTGCTCTAGTGGCACAGGAAGTAAGATGTACCCATCCAAGTCTATCCTCCTTGGAAAGCAACAATGGGGATGCTCCTATACCCATTTTGAAGCTTATTTCACAGTAAGTCTGTATAGCTTCCTGGAGAGGCTGCATATTTTATCATCAGCTTAACTCTGAAAATACCAGGCAGTTCTGCAGTAGCTTTTTAGCAGGACAGTGAGCTGGCAGTGCAAACAGGAACAGCTGAAATCATCACTCTCGCCTGCTCTCATCCTGAGTTCCACATCCCATTTCCTCATTCTGTCTTCAATCACGTCCCCAATGTGTTCATCAGGGAAGCACACTCAATATTAAATGCAGAGCCTCTTCAAATGTAATCAGATGGATAATAATGGATGGCATTATAGATTAATCTAGAGAAAGCCATTCAGAAGGACAGTAGAAGAAAAAAATGTGTGCAGTAAACAGTCTTTGATTCACCTTAGCCTTTCAAAATAGTGACCACACTGGATGCTAGTTTTACAGGACACAGTGGGGAGAGATCATGCTCTACACTCCTACAGACTGGTTTGATCTGCTGTTACAGCGATAGCCCCAGTAGCCAGAAGGAGTTAGAGAAAAAAATAAAAGAAAGGACTGCTGGGAATGACAAGTCTCTCAAGACGGTAGGAAGCACATTAGGCTGTTACCAAGTGAAGTGCACTTAAAACCAGTCCGTGCTATGATGCTTTGCTCTCTCCTATAACAAGATATGGCAGGTCACAGGTTTGTAGACAGAAAATACTGGTAAAGGCTCTTTCTAGGTTTTTTGACAGAAGCTTTAATCTCTCCCAGAGCACACAGCAGGATGGGGAAACAGTGTTGCTGTGTTCCCCTGGTAGGTGCATGCTCTGCACTGGGGCACAGGAGTAGCTGAAGGCTTGGGCAGGGTGGACAGGACTCTTCAGCTGCCACAGCTCTGGCCCTCCCCAGCTGCACACAGGCAGGGCAGATAACAGGGCAGGACACATTAACAACAGCAGGTCCCTGGGGTGAGATTAGGCTCCACCTAAGCCTGAGGGGATATCAGGGATATCCCATCCAAAATCGCCCTGAAGTAGTTAGCTGAGAACTTAGATAATCAATTTGGTTTGCTGCTCAGACTGTCTTTCGCTCCCAGTTATTCATCACTGCTCTGCTTAATTCACCATAAAGGAATTCCTGAGGAACTGCCCTGCCGTCAGGAAGGCTCTGTTTATTCAAAGGAAAGACCAAAAGTGCCAATAATTGAATGATTTCACTTGGCACCAACTGCTTAATTTAAGCAGATTTCTTTAGCAGAGAAACAGCTTGGGGGAGGGGGAGAAAGAAAAATAAGACAAAAAAAAAAGAGAAAAAATTAGGCTCAAGAATAATAAAGGTTTTCTTTTTAATTAGCCACCAGAAAACAGGCTCCAAAGCTGCAAGAGGCCACATGCAGTAAGTACAATGCTTTGCTGTGGACAACCCATTGGTGTTCCTGCAGAAAATACATGCTGCAGCAAGAGGAACCTCCACGAGGTCAATACTGCTATTCCCCTTTCGCTTTACAGTTTATACCATTTTCCTGGAGAGCTAGGGATGACCAGTGGAGAAGCTGGCTCCTGTCCACATCTTTTGATTAAACTTCTGCTATTTTCCCTTACTTTCAAGTTTTAACCTGAGGCCCTTCCTGCCACAAGATTTCTGAAATATATTGGCTGATACTGGCAGAGTACAAATTATTATAAAAACAACACATGCATTGACAATTATATTGTCTTTTTAATGTATTATAACAGTATAATGATATTTTCTTTCCCAGCATTTTCTATCCCACTGTAAGCACTGTAAACACTCTACACTTCAAAAATATCAGCAGCTCTAAGACAAATAAACTGTTGACAATTGCAAATGGTATGAGAACTCAATATTTGCAGAGCTGAGGTATAGCATGTCAAGTAGAGTTTTCATCACTCGGGTGATTTCTGTTTAACCTTTCTATTCTCTCCTCAGAAATTCAGAAAAGAACAGTGACAGACCAAACTTGTAGCAGAGCTGCAGAAAGAAAGGTGTACATTTTAAGTATTTCAGCTCTAAACCAGTGATTACAGTACAGACCTAGTATTTTATTTCTTAAAACTTAGCATAAGACAATATGAAACTGAAACTAAATAAGAGGACATTTGATATAACTGGAAGCATAGCCCACAAGTTTTGCAGCGTAATGATCTCTCTGATATCTCTGTTTTTCTTGCAAAGTCACATTAAAACATAGGTTACATAGACACAAATAGATACTCCTCTACCACTGACACTTGTTTTTTTTGTATCACTGAGTTTAGCATTTATCGCTAGTCACATCTCTAAAAAAGCATCACCGTAAGAATCCTTTTCAAGAAATCCTTCTACAACATGTTGTTTCTGGCCTGTATCATGTACTTAATGTCAGAGATACAAAATAATCTTTTCCAAATTATTTGCATGAAAGCTTCACACTCTATCAATTAAAACAGGAAATAGAATGTTTTAAAAAAAGCCCACATTCTGATTTTCCATAAAACCTCTGCTATTAATACACCCAGATTCACTCCATGCTGTGTTTATGATTAGAATCCTTTGCGGAAACATTGGCTGGTTAATAATCATCTACATCTGCCACAATATCCCATTTATGCTTCAGCCTACATCCTTCCATTGTTTTATTAGCTACCTTTGACAAAGGATTGTCAGAATTATTTCCTCTTTGTTTGCAGGAATAATCTGAGGATGAAAGAGAAGAAAATAAAAACAGAAAGGTGACACTGACTTGTAGTACAAGTGGGATGGCAAATAAAGATTTTTAAAGGTCTTGCACATTGTTCAACCACTAAAGCAGAGTGTTTATTAACTAGAATTTACAGCCTAGACCACCCCCTGAGTTTTTAAGGGTCTGACCTGACCAGCCCCAGGTGGTTTGCCCTTTCTGAGGGTTCATCCCAGGAGTGAAGCCCTGAGAGCCTGGTGGCAGAGGGCATGGCTGTGTCACCCCGAGCCCAAGCAGCAGTGCTGCCACCCCCAGTGGCAAGCAGGGACCCAAGGCAGCAGGGTCTCTGCAGGGCCCTGACCAAACCAACTTCTATATAACCCATGATGACACAGCTACTGAGCCTGCAACAGGCACGGGGACCAGAAACCCCTGCAGATATTTGCAGGTAAATGCACAGCTTAGTTAATGATCAGTGTCACAAAAACACTGTTCTGCTGAATTCTTAGGTGAAAAAAAAAAAAAAAAAAAAAACAAAGAAAGCTAGAGATCTCTGTTTTTCCACAGATTGAAATAAATTGGTGGGATAAAAATGCAGTCTGTTACTTTGACATGAAAAAGGAGTGAGAAATTGACAAGGTACATTTTACAGGCAACAGAGACCTAGGATCACATTTATAGCCAGGACAGTTTTCAAACTGATTTGTCCTACTGCAGCTCTTGTTTTGATGTTGTTTTTTGTTAAAAAACACACACACTACCAATTTCTTACCAGAGGCAACATGTCCTCCCCTGATCACCCTGGGCCTGGGGGCTGCCCTGGTGGGCTGAGGAAAGCCCAGAAAGACTGAAGGGGAGCATATAGGCACAAGGCTAGATTGCGTTCAGCTAAAGACCTGCCACAACGTTTGCAGGGAGAAAATCTTCCTCTACCTTGTAGGGACCCCTGCTCCCCACCCTGGGCAGGGGTTGGCTCTTGTCTTGCTTATGTCCCGGGCAGGGAAGAAGTCTGCTCTAAAACAGGCTGGGCTGGCAGGTAATGTTACCCACCACAAAATACTAGAAGAGAACAATTAGTGCTACTGAGAGTTAATGAATAGCAATGATAACAGAGGTAATGTTGCCAGTCAGATGCCCTCCTTTAAGCAGCCAGATTTCAGAGTTAACCAGAGGCAAAATACATTCCCAGCTGCTAGGTGAGAAGCAGAGGAAAAATAAATGTTGAATACATACAACAGACATCTGAAGGCAATCCACAGTCTTCTGGAAACTTGTTGCTGAAATCATTCAACTGATCTGGCTAGCTTTTGATGGTGCCTGCTGTATATTAAGGCATTTGATACATCCAAAAGCACTAAAAGGAAAGAAAACCATAACAATGTGCCAAGTATTAATCTGACCCTTCACTTGTGAGCAAGATAAACACTGGCTTCACTCGAACTGCCTCATGTTTTGTTTTTGCCATTAGAAAAGGCAAGCTCTACTTCAGCTAATTTTGCCTGAGTGCTTTAACTGATCAAGTCTTACACATAAACATTTGACTAAGTCAGAAGAAAGCATGACAACAAAACAGCATGGGGCAGACCAGGAGAAACATCTGCGAAGTACAAATAATATATGGAGGTAAACAGCATACTCTGTGCTGGGGTGGAATTGCCATTTTCCCCAGCTGGTGTGGGCATGCAGCCCACCAGTCAAGCCTTGTGCTGAGCAGTGAAGGTGGTGGCATTGACTAATCCAAGGGTACTAAGAACAGAATGAGGTTTCTCCCCCAAGCAGGGCTAGAAGAACACACCTCCTGAAACTGACTTTTGAGTTGGTCCACAGAAAGGGCAAAAGCATCTCGCCCTTTTCCAGCAAAAAAAAAAAGCAATCACTAAAACAAACACCTGTGCCTACATACTTGAGAAAAAGAAGAAGAACTGATGAGGAGACACAGGAGATGAAGCAAGAGAAAAGGCACTGTGGGTGTGACCTGGGACCCAGCAGGGAGGGACACACAGAGTCAGCTGAACCTCAGGCCCTTGGTGGCACCAATTCCTGTGACTGGCACAGCACTCACCTGCTGCTCCCATGGGACCACGCAGCTGTGCTCCTGCTGAATGTTCACTTTGGCAACAGCAGTCCACGTTCACCTCTGGCAGCATCACAAGCTACACCACTAAGAATAAAACTGTACTTTTTGTTCACCCCTTAATTACATGCGCAACAACGTTCAAGTCCAATTTCTACTGAAACTTGGATGTCTCTAAACAAAGATGTTTCCTCCTCCTCTTTGTTCCTCTGCAGATTGAGCAGCCCCACAGCAGGAGGACCATGGTTCCCAGTGGTCAGGATCCAATCCAAGGAACAAGCAGCAACCTCCAAGCCAAGGACGGCCACCAGCTGAGCATCGGGTACAGCCACAGCCACAATTGCATGAACACCTGAACCAAAGAGCTGGATTCTGGAAAGGAAAGCAGAAGCTTTTGGCACAGTGCAGACTCCCCAGGCTGGGCCTACAAGCACCATAGCCATAGTAGCAGATGTCCAGCCCCTGACTGCAGCAAAATGCAAGGGAGAAGCCTGTCAAGACCACTCTGAGGCCAGGATTGCTCCTCTACACCTCGTTACCCCTCCAGCACTTTTGCACCATGGGGGTGGCCCAGCAGCTTCTATCCAAGCTCCACAAAAACATCCTGGGAACTGCACTATAAACAAGATAGTCTGTGAAAAACAAGAGCTGAAGACTCACTACCCCACCAACCAAATACTGTGCCTCAGCACTATAACTACATCATTTAATCCTGCTATAGGATCTTATGAGGTAAGGAGAAAGACAGCACATCCTGCAACACTTAAAGCCATGCTCTGATCAGTATTTCACAGAAGTAAACTATAAAGCCACATCATCTATTCAGACTCATGATGTCCTTGTCAGTTTCCAAACAACTCAGAAGAAACATCCAGTTCCCACATGCCTGCTCAAATATGCAGCTGCAGCAGGCAGCAGAGGCTGCCTTGCACACAGCCACTTCTCAGCAGGCAAACAAGAATATATCAGAGTCCTGCAACAACCACCAACATCCTGAGTTTAGATTAATTTCACTTTAAAGGACTTAGATTTGAGAAACCAGTTATAAAAATAGAAAACACAAATGAAGTACTAATGACTTGATAAAGATCCTGCCTATGAGGGAAGCAGCTCCTGCCTTCAAATACCAGATTCAATACCACTGTTTTGTGTCTTTGATTACATTAACCTTCTCCAACATCAAAATGAAAAGAATATTACTTAATCCGTCTGGGAGAGGTTGTTAAAACAGTTTGATTAGCAAGCAGGTCTGGCAAGTCCAGCCAGATAACTGGACAAGACCATCTCTTGTAAATACAACAGGTAAGCCCTTCTCTGTGACAGCATTAGTTCAATAGACATAACATATTCTGCAAATCAAATATAACTCATAATTCACACAGTGTTCACATTCATGCTATAATTAATCTTAAATATCTCTAACTACAATAGTTCATGCAATCTATCAAGAGGCATCTCAGCAGAAGTGTGATTCACAACTTCACAGGAATGCTGGGGGAAGGCTTTTGCTATCACTTTGAATGTTGATAATTCTATTGCTACTGAGAATAACTTGCAGGAAGGCAGTGCATAGTAATACTAGATGAGTTTTCTGCAATTAAAAGAGGGAGAGATTTCCTCTTCTGAGTCCACTACAAATGTATGAACCTTCTGGATCTGTTATAATCATCAGGTTCTTGACAATATGTGCAGACTTAGGTTTGGTGTTAACACATCAACAAGCTACTGTGGTCTATAAAAACAACCCACTGGAGGATGACACCTTGGTAATTTTCAAACTTCTTAAAGAAAAAAACCATTCTCTGTTAACCAAAAGCTTTGATTAAACTCTACTGGTTATGCCCTGT
The DNA here is from genome assembly GCA_013397075.1 of Rhabdornis inornatus. NCBI lineage: Eukaryota > Metazoa > Chordata > Aves > Passeriformes > Rhabdornithidae > Rhabdornis > Rhabdornis inornatus. Next base: position 2,878,406 of record VWZS01003477.1, read on the forward strand.
AACAAGTACAGAGTGACAGATCACAAAGCAAAAACATCATAAGAAAATTAAAGCTTTAAAGAAACCCCAAACTCACTACATCTTAGCACTCTTTCTGTGCTGTTCCTGCATCAGACAAATGCTTTGCAGCCCTTCACACACCAGAACAATGGCTCCTGAAGTGACGGAAATGGCATTATCCAAGAATTCCAGCAACATTAGTAGTGCAGCGTTTCCTGAAACCGCTACAAGCCATAAACAACCATGGAGAAGTCAGCCTGAGATGCCATTTTGACTCCATCTGTGCAGCAACTGAACAGTGCACAAGAGCCAGTATTCACTCCTACTCAGAAATAGCAGCTCTGCCACAAAACCTTGCAAAAGCACTGCCTGGACACCCACCAATGGCTCTTCTGTGCTGGGCACCTACAGTGACAGGCAAGAAGAGGGTGGGATTCACATTCTCTGATCAGAGCTAGCTTAGTTAATTAACCACTACTCCAAGGTCCTGTTGCAGTTAGTGGAATGACCCAGGCATTTCAGAGACTAATTCACTTCCTTTTCAATAAGTGTCAAGAGATAGCAGGGTGCTCATATTAACTGTTCTCTTCTTGAAGTTGGAACATATGCATGCCACCTCTCTTGCCATGAAAATACAAAATATAACTTATGTGGTTGTTTCAGGTTTGTTTTGTTTTTTTTTAATCCAAATAACTCATTGACATTTTCAGCTGATACATTTTTCTGAAAATAAGCCTTTCCTCTTTAGTGACAAGCTGCACATCTTGCAGTAAATGAAAAAAGGACAGCACCAGATAAGTGCATCCTGTCTGCCTTGAAATAAGTTTGCTACTTCCTTTTCCAAGAAGATAAGAAACATCTGCATACAGGCATTACTACACAAAAACTACCTTTCTGTAAGAAAAAGCCTAATGGAAAATTCAAGTAATTTCTATACCTTATGGACAGAACCCGGTGTAGCAATTCAGGTACATATGTTACAACCTGAGCAACGAGGGGGTGCCATCAAGCTGTCCAAATTACATTCAAGAGCTGTTTCTCACTCAGGGAGACAAATCTCAGTTACCTTTTTCTCATCAAGTCATTATAAAACATAAACCACACTATATATTTATTTTCTTTCCTGTGCTTCCTGTATTCTTTTCCTGGCTATTTTTTCCATCACTTCCACTCTTCCTGTCTTCCATTATTCTCACATCAACATCACAAATTTTAGCTGCTACACAACTACTGCTATACACCCCACTCCCCAGCTACCTGTTCCTTCCCTGACTGCAGCCCAATAATGAGTCCCAAAACCCATCCAGTTATGTGAGGCAGGTCAGGTCATGCCCCACTTGGTTCACCTGGAGTGGCTTTCTACTGCAGGGACTGTTTTGAAGCTGGATGCTCAGGAATATGACTTCAAGTGGGGTTAGATCCTGTCAAAGGGGAGCTGCTCTGTCACACATGCCCAACCATCACACCTGCCTAGCTCTTCCCCGCTCCCTTATCTCACTGCATCACTCTCACAGTTTGTGTGACCTGGCCCTTAGGAGACGGACAACGTTGTTGTCTGCTACAGCTGTGTCTTAGGTTACAATACAGAATGTGACCAAAAGTACGTATTCTATCACCATCTGTTGAAACCAGGTGGGGCAGTGATCCTTATCTCGATGGGAGATATTCTCTGCTAATGGGCCAGTGCTCTTTATCTTTTCCACAACCCATCCTTCCTCCAGGAGATATCATCTGTTAATGGGCCACTGGGTCCCATTGAATGACTGATAAAATTACATCATTCCACTGGGAGATGGAGCCAGGGGGAGGAGCCATGCCTTTCCTACCTAGATAAAAACTGAGATTTGGAATGTCAGAGCACCCTTTTTCCACTGGATTCCAGAGGAAAAACCGGACCTTTCCACATCATCACTGGACCTTTAGAGAAAAACTGCACCCTTCTCCAGGACCACTGCTTCAACTGATCCACATCTATCATCCAGGAGGACTGCATCCACCACTTAATGGGACTGCTACCAACACCCTGACTGATGGGGTGTCAGGTTGTATTCTGACTCTGTCCGCGTTTTTGGGTTTGTTCTCTCTAATACTGTATTTCTATTTTAATTTTCCTAGTAAAGAACTGTTATTCCTATTCCCACATCTTTACCTGAGAGCCCCTTAATTTCAAAATTATAATAATTTGGAGGGAGGGGTTTACATTCTCCATTTTAAAAAGAGGCTCCTGCCTTTCTTGGCAGACACCTGTCTTTCAAACCAAGACAAGCTGCCTGCTACCAATCTCCCGGACAAGGAGAGCTGAGGATGTCCTGGGTCCATGCCTGCGAGACAGACAGATGGCCGTGCAGCCATCCTGCAGGTTTATCCCACTCACATCCTTGGACTTCAAGTTCCTCTGCCCACCCCAACTACTGGAACATCGACTTCTCTTCTGTTTCTTTATTCCACCTGTGCCATGGCATCAAAACTAGCTTGGAGCAGCTTTGAACAGCTAGGTTTTCTTCCACTGTAGCAGTTTATTAAAGAAAACAAAATGCAGCATGAATATAAACTAGTTATTATGGAGGTAGCACTGATGCTATGAAATCAGACAATAAGTCAATATCAGTTTTCCCCTATAACAAAGTCATTTGTAGCTTGCTGCCTCCCCACCTCATAAAGTCTCCTAGGCTATGTGCACTCATGGCACTCAAGCTGATGGGTGTTTGCCAGCCTGAAAATAGAGAGGACAAGTACAAACATGCCCTAACCACCAGCTAAGAGGAGCAGAGGAACTCTGGAGGCAATGCAAACCATCATGCAACCGTGTCGTACAGAACAGAGCAAGGTGCTGCTTGCCTGCACCCCTTGCACCATTTCGAAGATTTGAACTTGGGAGAATGCCACAGCCTTTTATAAGAACATTAAGAGTAGTTCACTCAAAAGACAACTCTGCGTGCATTTGGGCACCCCACCTTCCAAAAAGTGGCTATCTTCCCACCAGCCCAGTCCCTCCAACAGGACCTCCAGCAGATGCCAGCACCAGAGGGGCAAAGCTGGGAGGGAATCCCTTTCCTGCAGATGCTCCAATGGCTCCTGGCTGCTATCTGGTGACCCAGGCAGGTCCTGGCACTGGCTGCAGCTCCAACAGCAACCCCACCCAGGACCAGTGCTGCTCCCTGACACACCCAATACTGCACAGCCTGTCTCCAAACGCTCCATTATCTTAACCAAAAATGCCTCAATCCATTTTCAAGTGGAAACTCTACAGCAGCGCAATGTCCAAAAGCCACACTCCCCTCCTCAAAAGTGCAAGGCGGGAGATTTGATTTGTCTAATCTGGTACAGAAATGTAAGCCCCATTACCCAATTAAACAGATAATGTATTACAACTTTTTGTAACTTCATTCATTTACCATCCTCCTTTCTTTAGCCAGCAGTATCCCCACTGTGTATTTACACATTAAGTTGCTGGTTTTAGGTGATACGGTCCTCTGAACATGTGGCATATTCTTGATCTTCACCAGAAAAACAACAGCTCCGTCCTGTATTTTCACATTGTTTTGCTTCACAGTTGCACCAAAGTCCACATTTTTCTATTTGTCTGAAAAGCATGCCTTACAAATAAGTCACAGAATAAAACATAATGATGACAGCAGCTATGGAAAAAAATGAGCTTTGAGAGTCACTGAAACATTTTCCCGAAATTAGCAGCAATTAATTTACATCTCTTCTCCTCATACAAATAGTCACTTTTGCGTTGTTAGGGTTTTTTTTCCTTTTAGTATATTTTTTTTCATATACGCATGAGGAAAGCAGGAATAACACTACAACTAAAGAGATACAGCCACTAAACAGTATAAGTCAGCAATTTTTAAACAAAAATAAAATACTCTTTCATTTGTTAGAATGCTCAAATACAATAATTCTTTCATCAATATTTTTAGAACTTTTACAGAATTACTTTGTCCAGCTGGCTAAAAAGAAGACATAGACACTTTGAAGAAATAAAGAAGGAAGGACAAACTTCTTTGGAAAAGAGAACAAAAATGGAGAACAGAATATTGTTTCAGTATATGAAAGGCTTGTATAAAGAGATTTTGGATCAGCTGTTAGCCAGCCTCACCAAGAATACATGAGAAATAAATCAGCTTGATTTTCAGTGAGGAAACTTTTGCATAGATGTCATGGAAAGCTTTCTAAGCATAAGGACGGCTAAGGCCAAGCTACTTTAGGAAGGTTACATATACAGACAAATTAGCAAAAAATAGCAATGTGGGAGGAAAATGACCTCATTATCCCTTACAATGGTGCTAAAAGCCTCCAGTAACTGACTGTGCCAAAATGAAACAAAAAAGGATTGTTGCAAGTGTCAGCAGGTTGGATTAATTTTTACACAAAATAGGCAAAAGCAATATTTTCCATATAAATAATGCACAGTTTAAAACTAATGGCTTTGAAATATTTTAATATTGTATTTGCTTTAAAACAGCCTTCTCAGATTTAGACTACATTTTGGGAAAATCCACAGTATGAATTTTCCATACACTCCTCATAGAAGTGTTTGGAATGAACATCCACTAGCTGACAGTACAGTTGTGTATTTATATATGAACTGATCTTCATGACAAAGACAGTTTTCTTAGGATATTTTGTTACCTCTTGCCAAAAACTAAGCTACCACTTCACAGCGTAACACTTACTCTTTTCTTTCCACAGTCTAGACAGAACCAGTGACTCTGTAACTAAGGTTTCCAAATCCCTTCAGTTATAAAACCTCGGTATTAAAATTTCACAACATTTCAACTAATTAAATGGTTCTGACCAGGACTGCTAAAAACTCCAACTGTTTGTTGCAGGAGGCAACACTCATCAATACAATCAGATTGGCATCTCTGTCCCAGGAGGGCAAATCTTCCTCAAAGTTGCCAAGGTCAGAGGGAGGGGGGGGGAAAAAAAAAAAAGCAGTGGATGAGCGCTGACCCAGATCTCTTTGATGGTGGTAAAATCCCCACAGTGTTCAGTGATGCCAGAAAATCATCTAGGGAAATTATTACAGTTTTCTGCTATGGTAACGAGTTAAAAAAGTCAGGCTGTTTATTGCAGAATACCACCTGCTACTGCCTGGCAAAGTACATCCAAACAATCACACAGGGCATACATCATAGCAAATGAGAGTTTTCATTTACAAACCCAGAAATGCTGTGCTGAAGTGGTATCATTATCCCCAGTCAAAGGCAGGGGAAATAGAAGGAGAAGAGAGATGGGTGCATGGACAAGAGAGCTTCTCCAGGCAGAATGATGGCCAAGGTGGGGACAGGGCTCAGCTCTCCTAAGCACTATTGCTGCATCTTCTCTTAGAGGCTGCATAATTAATTCAGCAGGAAAGGATTTCATGGGGTGCATTGTCTGTCAAAACACATGCAGAAAAGCAGAAGCTGGTAAAGTACAATATATTGTTTATTTCATTGCATTCTGCCTGTGAACTTGGAAGGGGACACAGTGGGCCAGGCTCATGGGTCCAGTTAGGAGAGCCAGCCTCCAGCACTGACCAACAGCAGCAGAAACAAGGCTTGGGGGGAATTGTGGAAATACAGCAGTCATGCGGTGGCTTATCAAGGGCTGAAGTCTTTTTTTTTTTTTTTAACAAAAATACAGGAACTAATGTTTCTTTAGAAAGAAAAGAATTTGGTCACACAATCTGTGTTAGTCAGGAAATCAAACCAGATGATCACAGTGATCACTTCTAGCCTCACAATATATTAATGTTTAAAATATTGTCATTCTCTGTTTTTTCCCTGTGAAGTCCAAGGAACTTAGGAAACCCACCCTTTATCTCCTGGATTTTACTATACATCTTTCTTTACTAATTCTACAAAAGTCTTGGAAATCAAATATCTTTTTATTTCCAGCTTCTGGGAATAATCAAAACTTTGTTCAACACTATGGCTTTTAGTCCAACACACATAAATAGCTTCTTGACTTGCACAAAACCTGAAACCACTTTAATCAATCAGCTATACATAGTCTGGATAAATACTGAGTCTGAGATACTGGGTATACAGCCAATCCTGTGCTATTTGCTAATACTTTGATCTAATTTCACATTATATTAAGAAGAAATGAAAAATATTCTGGTGAGGACAAAGGCAACAGTAAAGAAATGACAGCACATAAAAGCTAGAGAATACGTATGTTAACTAAAAATTCAACTTGTTCCAAAAGCATTTCAAAAGACAGAAATACATATAGAGTTATCACAAAATAAGACATAAATGTCCATAAATTTGTTATTTTGTTACTCCCACAGGAATTCACTCTTGATTTTCCAGAAATCTACCACTATATAAAGTATATTTAATAGCATTAGTAGACAGCACTACAGCCTCACTGCATGTGTAACACACTGCTCCATTTTCTATGGAATCATTATGGCACAGATGATTTACGTCTGTGCAATAGAAAGGGCTATTCTGTAGAAATATCACAGGAAATGACACACAGGAAATAAACCAACACAGACATCTTACAATCGTTTCCTAAGCTCTAGCACAGCAATCTGCTGAGCTCCTGAAACAACCCAGATGCTGCTGACGCAAGGAATGAACAAGCACCAAAAAGACTTCCCTCCCCCCAGTCTTCTGGGTCCTAAGAGGAGAAAAGGATGAACAAGGCAAGAAGGTATGGAATAGTTGGCTATTTGCGACCTGGAAATATGCTTTATTGGGTACTAGCTGCTCTGCCCTGCCATGGTTCATATACAGTGGGTATGGACAGATGGGGGAGGCCTGCAACGGCTGTGAAAACAAGAAAACTGAAGATTAATATGTGGTGAAGGCTCAAGTAATGGCTGGGGAAAAGAAGGTTGTATGGAGGCAAAGTTGCAGTAATCCTCATGCCAAAGTTTTCTCTTCTTCCTCCCTCATGATAGGAGGCTTACAAGAAAAAGGAAAACAGATTTTAGCAGGTCCTGCACTAATAGGACAAGGGCTACTAGTTTTAACCCAAAGGACAGATTCAGACTAGATACAAGGAAGAAATTTCCTATGATGAGGGTGGTGAAACAGTGGATTGCCCAGAGAGGTGGTAGATGCCCCATCCCTGTCAATATTCAAGGCCAGGCTTGGACAGAGCTCTGAGCAACTTGATCTAGCTAAGGATGTCCCTGCTCATTGCAGAAGGGTGGACTTTTAACAGTGATCTCTAAAGGTCTCTTTCAACCCAAACATTTCCATCATTCTGTGATTCTGTGAACTAACCCTAGCACAATTCACATAACATCCTGTGATAGCATGTGTTATTCTGCTAAGGCTCAAAAGCATCTGTTCCCTTCCCACAAGCTCCAACTATGTCAGGTAATGGATGGAGTAAAAATCCAGTTCCTGTCCTCAACAGCACTTAATTAATTCAGGTTACAGCAAGATATCAACAGATGCAAAGAAATAATTGTGTTCCAGTCAGGTTTGCCAATGTACAACAGAAGACCACATCCTGGAAACCAGATGAACTCAATAACATTTTAACATGAATTTTATTAAGGAATGCTAGGACATACCTTGTGAGGGTTTAACTGAATGCACAGTATAGAAAATTGCTTTCCATCCAAGTAAATTTTACCAGTTAAAAATAGCCAGAAAATGAAGAAATAGCATACTATTTCATTATTATTCAGTACTCTACTATTCCCACTCACCCTTAATGATACAGCCATTTAATGGAAAATAATACATGTGACAGTCACACATGCAGATCTCTATACAGTACATTAAAAAATATAGCTGACATTGGTGTCATAGGCTAAGAGTCTATGAGGCATCCCTAGACTATTATTTTCTATGGAAAATAGAGCAGAACAATTCTATAATAATTTGAATACACAGGGGTCTACACAAGTAGATTACACTGACTTTAAATGGAATTATTTCTTGTAATTCTTTTTCTTATCCACTAAAGGAATGAGCAGAGCGGTTTCAAGACTGTAATCAGGAGAACATCCATATGATTCCATAAGACCTTTTTTTTCAGACAGATGTTTTCCTCAAAAGTTTTCATTATTCATAAATAATACATGTTTTATGACTGTATAACTTAAGTCAAGATACTGATAATTTTTCTCTTAAGTTAGCTAGTCTGCCAGTAAAAACACCCTTTCCTGTACAAAAAAAAAAAAAAAAAGAAAAAGAAAAAAGAAAAAGGAAGTTAGTAAGTCTTGAAAAATCAGTACAAAATTTGCTGTAATTACATGAAACTTCCCACTGCAAAAATAAACATTGTTTTCTTAAGGTAACTGAAGAAAGATACCTAATACTTACACTATTGCTTACAAATCAAGGAATTGTAAAATATACAGATGCTGTATTAATTCTCAAACTACCTTAAAACACTGTGGATAAAATCTTGGTCCCATTAAAGCTGATGCCAAACTTCCTGCTAACATCAGAATTTCATCCATTGTGCCAACTCAGAAAGCAGAAAAGGCTTTGAGATAGAAAACTAAAATAAAAAAATAAGATTGCTTTAATCACTACTTCTGATGTCTTCAACCATGCAATTTCTGCCCCTCCTCCTGCTATGCCAACAAGCTGAAGGTTCAGTGTCTGGGCAGTTGATTTATCACTTTCTGTGACAAAGCTTTGGACATTGCCCTTCCCACTGTTTCATGCCCAGCAAAACACAGCACAGCAGCTCTTGCACAAGTTGCATTTTAATAGTGCAGGAAAAGATCTGCAGCATTAAAACTCAGTTTTGCAGTGACTCAGTCAAGAGCACTGCACTTCCTCCAACTGGGGTGGGTTTGTTGGGGTTTTTTTTTGGTTGGTGGGGTATTTTTAAAGTTTGAGGTAAGTTCCTCAGTGATCAGTGTGCAAGGGATCTTGCAGGAGAGCGGGAGGCACCATTTGGCTCTGGTCCCACATCAAAGGGTGTTTTGCAACTATATTGTCACCTCTTCAGATATGCTGCAGAGACTTCAAAGGAACAGCACTTCTGGAAATCAAATGGCTCGATAAGTCCAACAGGAGAAACATACCTAAAGGCCAAATATATTTTATGAGATACTGGACTCCAGTGACAACTGTTATTTATACATGAACTACCCACTCTAGGCAACCTAAACAGCAGCTGTGTCTGTGTATGAAGAGCAGAGCTTTCATCCAAGCTTCAATGAATAAGTTAAGGCAACATTTACTGGCCCAGCCACCTGAAAACCAACTTCTGCAACACTGTAGGAATATCTACCAGATTAGCATCGCTACAGGGAATTCCAGTGAACTCCAGTACTAGTGAATTATTATGCATTATATTTTCCTTTCTGAAAAATAAAAGGTATTTTAAACCAAGTTTATAAAAACCTTCAAATTTGGCACACCTGTTCTATTCAATTCAATCAGTAATTATTTTTTCCATGCCAACAACAGGCAGACAGAACAGTAATTAAAATTTCAGTTCATACAAATGCATGGAACATTTCCACTGGAGTAAGCACGAAGTTTGCTCGCAATAGTAAATACAAAGGGACAATGTTTTCTTAAATGTTATCCTTTAGAGCAATTAAATCCCCTGTAAATTTTTTTAATACTGTGCACAATGCTCTTATAAGACATCTAAGCTTTGCAAGACATGAGCATGCTAAGAAGAAATACTGACTCAGTTTTGAGGTGAAGATTCTCAATATCCACAACCCATGATTTTCTTTTCTTTATCTCCAATTTCCACAATCATTTTGCTACCCTATTTAATATTATCCTGTATTACACAGTCAATGATTTTAAAATGTCATTCTCCAATATGAAAGTATAACATGGTTTTCAAGAGACTACGCTATATGCAAATTCAGCTGATGATTGTAGGGAATATTTGATGTTCATAATTTTAAGGAAAAAAAAAAGAGACCTCTCTGATATATCAGGGTAAAAGACAATACACCAGTAGATCATGCTGTAACATTTCACAGGACACAGGAATGGTAGAGCACAAATGAGAGTCCATCCTCAATCAGGATGTACATCTCTGAGCAGACAAAGAGCAGCAGCTGTGAGAACACCGAGCAAGGATGCCCACAGAGTGCTGATGACAGTGCTAAGGCTCAGGTGGGAGAACAACCATCTAGAATATCCACCAGAGTAACAATTACCTCAGTAAAATGCCTCTTAGAGAAATATAAACACAAATACTCCTTCTGCTCCCGTGCTCACACACATAGCACCACTGTTTCTACTGAAGGCCTGGCCATACAGACCAGGAGAAACCTGGGGTAAAGCTGTCTGTACATCAGCTACACTACCAGCACACACCTTGCCCCGCCAGCTCGCGGTGCAGCAGGGGAGGATGGGCTCTCCAGAATGATGGATGAGCTACACCTCACTGACTACAGAGTGAGAGCAGACACACTGCTGATCATCCCAGTGGGGTCACAGGTCAGCACCCTGTGTGATCCCCTGGGAAGTAGTGCTCCCCCTCCCATGGTACCATGGTCCCAACAGCTCCACAGGGAAAAGGTGACACTTTGATCCTTTCACCCTGGCGCTCTGTCAGCAGTGCCAGCTTGTAGAGGTGTCAAACTGGATACACGTAGCAGGGAGAGCTGCCCTGTGGATGGAGGTTGGCATCCTTAAACTTTGCCAGGCATGCCTAACTTCTTAGTGTCATCTTTAGTAAGGCTGGTGATCCTTGCTGATGGTGTGGATCAGCCATGGATGTGCACGGGCATGTGTAGGCCATGGTGCACAAGATTGTGACAGAGAACACCAAGGAAACAGGGAAAGCAATGTGCCGCTAGGAAACAGGGGTAGGCAGTAACTACAGATAGCTAGCTTTGGAGACAGTAATACTATCTTACCTTGAAATATTTAGGGCCTTATATATTTCTTATGGTATAATACTGCAAAAAGTGCATACACCAGATTGATTTTCTTAGGAAATCAGTTTCTTAGGAAATTACTGAGTTTATCCACTGTTGTCTATCAATAAGAAATCGTTTCCTGGATACAGAGCTTAACAGCCAACCACAAGACTTCCATCAGTACACCAACATCTTCTTCTGCTTCCTCAGACTGCTTCGAACATTTCCTCTTGTATCCTACACATGAACAGGCACAGGGGCTTGTCCAAATAGCCACAAAGTTTCTTTCTGCAACGTCCCTAGTTCATTTTTGTATGAAGGCTGAATGCACACTGTTGGTACCAACGCCGTATACTACTGAGAGAGTTTTTAAGATTACTCCATTCCATAGTTTTCGTCAGGACACTGGCGGGTCTTTTTCTCAGGTTTGATTTGCTTCCTGAGCATTCTATCACAAACTTGATGGGGTTTCTTCCCTCCTCAGTCTACAAACTTGCTTGGCATTTTCTCTTTCAATCAACCACACCAGTAACACTTTCACTTGCAAAGGAGGTAAATACTCAGGCCTTGTTTTTAATTACATAACCTGGGAACAATTTGTTGCAGAAGTCTACAGATGGAGCGCTGCCCTTTCCAGGAATTCTCTAGGCTGGTAAGTCAGTCCAAGGCCTTGGCAGGCTATCAATGCCTTCCTCATGAGATTAAGTTTTAATCCAGCACTATCTCCCAAACATACTTTGCTGGAATACCTCAAGAAGTCCAAGCAGTTACTGACACTAACAGAGCCTGCACAACTCTGCCTGTATCGGTGACTGCCGTAATAAAATTCAGCTACAAAAATGAAGGATCAAACTTGTTACTGCAATTCATAAAGCAATTTCAGGTTGAAAAGCTGAACAGATGGCATTTGTGAGCTTTATTCAATATCTTGGCCTTTTTAATTAGATTCCTGGTTGTGTCAGTCTGCTGGTTTACAGCAGGAGACCCCAGATTTCAAAGTAACCTTAGGAATCCCATTGCTCTGTCTGATAGAAACCACTATGCCAGGAAACTGCTGCAGGCACAGCTCCTGCTGCTTCCACCACAGGAACTCATCAGCAGGTAATTAAAAGAACCAAATTAAAGGGATAGTCCAAAAATGCAGCTACGCCTTAGCCAAAATGCAAATTAGAGCTTTAATGCACCACACTGCTTTATAATTTTAGGATGCTTTTGGTATGTTTATCATTAGGAATCTGTATGCCGTAATTTTCTCCTTTATGCCTTCACGTGGTTTGCAAATTCACCTTCTGCCCCTGACAAGCTCACCCTGGGTTTTCACTGCTTTTTGGAAAGCTGCATGTGGGCACAATGAAACAAAATGAAACAAAACATACTGACTGCTAAAAAGCTTAAGAACTTGCAAGGGAATAAACAGTGCACCCCTCCCAAAGCGCTGAAACATGGCAAAAAGCACCAGCAGACTCCAGTGGGAGTGTGTGGGAACAAATGTCCCAACAGACAGTAGTGTTATCAAATTTTAGAATCAGGTTCAATATTTTCTTTTATCAACACAGGTCAAACAAACAAAAAATACCCAAAAACAAGCCCACAAGCCTCCAAGAGATTGACTAATACAGCAAGTGAGGACTTCTGAGAGTGCTGCAGTGCATAGAATCTCAGTGACACTTTTAAGCTATGTCAATAAAGAATGGCACAACACACTAGAATAGTAAGTCTAATTGTATCAATCAATGCCACAGTTTCACAGCTGTCCTTTAATCAAAATCAATTAGAAGTTGACTAATTTTGAGTTGTTTCTTAGTATTATTTTACTTTTTTGAGGCGAGAAACTCCAGAATTCAGAAGACCTTCTAGACCTGTGGTAATCATGCTCAGCAGAGCAAGAACCCTTACCACACCTCCAAATCCATTTCCATTTTATAATATATCCTGAATGTATAAGCTAGTATTAAAAACAACCTGTTTAGAGAAGAAGGGGCCAAATACTCCGCTAGCCAAACAACAGCATATGCAGAGTCTGTGCATATTTACTTCTGTGGCATCAGTGCCCTAAGTCCCTTGCATGTGGCAAAACTCTAAGTTGTTACAAAATGTAGTAATGCTCCATTGCGTACTGATTTTAAAAGAGATGAGCGGATTACAAAGTAAACTGAGTACACAGGTATTAATTTTTAAGTGTTTGAATACTATGTAACAATCAGGTCCAAGAATCACCTGCCTGGTATGTGTCCATCAGGGGAAAAAAACCCTGTAACTCTGCAACAGGTTCCCCTTGTTTATTCAGCACAATTTTGCCCCAAAGTATTTTGTCAGGAAAGAAAAACAATTCTGTCCTAGCACGGAATGAGCCTGAATCCCTCTGAAACTGCTTCCCTTGCCAGTGGATGTGATCACATCAGACAAACTCCTGGGGAATCAGAATGAACACGATGTGTTGAGGTGTAACCATTTTTCTTCACTGTGATGTGCAAACCGTCTATAGGCCTAAACTTCCTAAAAGGTGACTTTGTCACGGTTGTACAGTGGATTCCTGCTACAAAGTCCAAACAAGTCTGGATTTTGTGATAACTAGTAGCATACATGGTGTAGTAGATAGCACGCTATTGACAAGAATGTGAAGTTTCTTCTGTTAGTAACAGCAAACAATGCTGAAGAAATTAAAAATAATGGAAAGTTAAATAAATGCTCTCATCCCCTGTTTAAAAAACATCATGATTAAGTCTCTTAAAATCTCCAAATCTCTAAAGCAACCTTTATTTCAGATGCCAAAACTAAACAGGATGGAGGAAACTTGCTCTATCATAAGCTCAGTTGTACCAGGTCTTTCAAATCCTCAACCAAAGCACCCCTCTCTCTCTCATGCCATTCACAACATTGCTAACTACAGCAGACAGACATCTGACGATCTCTGGAATTAAACTCCAGTGCCACTTTGTCCTTTCGGTGAGACATCAGGAGTAGGGTCTCTTTACTGATAATTTTCTGTTTAATTCGGGAACAACGCACTCTACACCAGAAACTGCTCATCCATTCGCTCTCCTTTGATAAATTTACCACATCATAACACTCTTGTGAGCTAAGCAAAAAAAAGCCTGAACCCCTCCCTTTCCCTGCTAAGTATAGAAAACTGCATCTCTGCTGTTTACAGATTTTGAGGCTTGTCTGCGCTGAAGTTTCGTAAATACAACCTATTTTGAAGTCACGGGCATTAAAATTTGGATTAATGCCTTGAAAAAAATAGTCCACATTTCCCCCTCTGCTGATGTTCTCTGTTGGTTGATTCTAAAGCCTCAAAAACACCCAACCAATATGAAACATTAAGACCAAGGGACTAAAACAAATTTTAACCTGGTTCTATCTGGCTCTTGGCCTATAATGTTTCATAATGCAATTTACCCACTCAGAAATAAACAAACCAACAAAATAAAAACAAACAAACCTTGCATAATTTATTTGCTCTCTAAATGTCTTCTTTCTCTCTGCATCATGAATGAAAGCACAGAAAGAGGGTGAGGTGTCCTTGTGGCTTCACGAGCTGAAGAACTTCTTGCTGGAAGTCCCTATTTTCGTAGCACTGGCAATCTGAAAAACAAAAATTGTTTTGTTAACACTTGTATCCCTAGATACAGAAAATAGAAATAAGGTTTGTTCTGAATCACTGCCAACTACAGCGTTAACCTCTCCTATGACCAAGCTAACCGCTGTCATGCAAATAAAAACAGCTAGAAACATCTCCACTCAATTCATACCTCACTTATGTATTCTGCACTTACTGCTCACAGCTAAAAACTCCTTTCTATGTACAAATGCAAAATAGAAACCAGTAAACAACATGTTACTACCGTGTGCTTCAAGCAGAGCTGTTGTTAAGCTGTCCAGGTTTCCAACTAGGAAACACTCAACCAGGAAAGGTGGCTTGAAACAGGCCAGCACCATCACAGCCCCTTTTCCACAATGGTTGTGCTAACCACAAACTGTGCCTGTACCACAATAGGATTGCCTGTTTCCGCGTGTTCATATTTAAAGCTTCTATCAAATCCCAGCCAGGACCTCTGCAAAATATCTGCACCTCAGGTACAAAGATCTCCCATGGAAGTTCTCTTGCACCAACTAAGCCAGGCTCTGAAGCCAGCCGCCGCTTTTGAGGAGACTGGAGCAACCAGCTGCTTTTTTGCCCACGTCACCTGAAAATGATAAGACAGACACCAACCACCCTCAGTGTTTGTGCATTGAACAAGCAGAGTGACTAACTGAGTTCCCAAAAGCTGGCAAGGGGAACTTCATGCTCTACAAAGTCTGTCATTTTCATTCTGCAAAGTGTCAGACTGTATTATAATATTTTCTCTGATGTTCAAATTGGCACAGCTGATTTTAAACAGCTTCTTCACAGCACAAAGCACCTTGTCATAAAAATATCCTGATATCTACAATGGTTAAGATGACATATAACATAATTAAAACTAACACAGGAATTTTATCATACTCATGCTTCCAAAGGCAGTGGAGTTAGAGGAAAGTCCTAAACCGACTTCACTGAAAATAAAGGCTGTTCCATTAAAATAAAATGCAAACAAAATAGCAAATAATACAAGCTGCAAAACCACCTTACAAAATGGATGAATTAACAGCGGGCCACCAAAGTAAAAAGCAGTATCAGGCTGCATTTCCAAGGGGAAATGTGAGTAATAAAATGTAACTAATAAAATGCAACTAATGATTCTTAGTTGCTACACAAAAAAAACCTACTTGTTAAGCTCCAAATACAATACACAGACCTGCTTTGCTGGTGGGGAAAGGTGCATCTATCTACACTGAACATTCAGAGCGCAGGCCACCAAAGCCCTCCTAATCACGGCTGTAAGAGACACAGAGCCAAGAGCTGCAGGAAAAGGCTGCAAGTGCCATGATGATGGCCTTCAGATAACACTGCCATGATCCATGTGTCACAGATAGCATCTTTCCCAAAGCTCATAGCACTGCTACTGAGCCCGACCTTTATTTTTTGTCATACTTCCTTTCCCTACACAATGGCACAGCATGGCTCCACTCCTCAAAGCCACACAGGGCTTCCTTCACCATGGGGTTCAGTTCCTGAGCACCAGCAACAAAACCTGGGGCAACAGCTTGCTCTTATCTGCAAAATCCCAAAATTGAAAAGTGCCCTTTTTCTTCCCATGTTCCAGCTCACTGAAGAGTGCTGCTCAAGCATTTTCCTTTCTGGCTGGAACCACATTTCCAGCTCTTCACAGACATGGCTTCTTAACTAATGGTGTAACAGACACGGAGTGACACCTAGTACAGAGCTAAATGTAAGATTCATGTCAGGATATACTTGTAATTTCAACAATGCAGAGTTAAATTCTGCCCTCACGGGCAAACCTGACCCTCCTGGATTTTTGCTGGCCCATAACTATAGGGGAATGCAGCTAGCTGTTAGCTAATACAGCCAGGGCGATTTCACTGTACTCAATCATCACAGATTTTTAAATGTACAGCTAAAACATTTCTATCTACATTGGAACAGGCAGAAACAAGAACACAACATTTATAGCAGGTAGATGGCGTACTACTTTTGATACAAAACAACTGATTTATGGCAAAGTATCACAAGAATCCCTCCCTACCAGTCAGGTCTTACTTGTACACTTATTCGGGATGATGCCCTGCTCTGTTTGCAGAAAACTTCCTGGCCAGGGTAGAGGGCCAAGTTTTTTTGAAGTGCTTCCAGCACTCCCAGTAAGCTACCTCTTAGGGAGGTCACAATGCTCCCCCACAAGCAGTCCATCAAATATTGAAGGAAGTTTGCCATGGTGAATATTAACTTCCCAGCAAAGCTCTGCCAGATCTGCAATACCCATCTCCCTAGATCTGCACAATCTTGAATAATAAGGCTTAACATAAGAAAAATCTATAGGGTAGAATATTGCTCCATACATACAGACCTTTACACATACAGGTATATTTTTCTAGCAGGCTAGGAGGAAATGGGCATCTTATATCAATGATCTCACAACACTCCTCTCTTTTTCCTTTCCTGCAATATGTCTTTAATACCAACGATTCCCATTAAACTTATATTGAGAGCAAAGCACTTCTGAAGGAATCAATTTTTTTAAAAAGTCTTTCACGTGTCAAAAAAAAAAAGAAGACAAAGTAGTACTTAAAAAAGAAAGAAGTGCTCTACTAAAGTAATAGTCACACAAACCTCACACATCCCAGACTGAGATTTTTCCTCTTGCCAACTAGGAGAAAAATCCCGTACACTAAGCATGGCATATACAACACCCTAGGCTCTGTCATTTAGTTAAGGACAGACAGGTAGGCATAGCTGTTAAAGTCTTAACAGCATAGATTAGGCAGTATGTGCTATGGTAACAACCTTGGTTTGTCATTCATCTTGTACTCACATTTTTGTTTTCCTGCTGAACAGGGAGGTACACAAAAATAACACCAGCAAATGGCTAGCAGGCATGGCACTGAAGCAAAGTCCCTAGTACAAAGTTACCATAGGCCCTTCCAGCTGTACTGTAAACAAAGAATGAATTACATTATACACACAATAGCAACACTTAAGTCACAGATGTAGTTCCTCAACTGTGATCTGGGAAGGGCTGTACAAACTCAGCGCAGGTGCTGTCTGCACAAGCAGGGAGCAAACACCAACTGATGGGTTTTTGGGCTTTTTGCTGGGTTGCCAGGCATCATCATTATAAACTATAGCCCCTGGTTAAAGCCAGTGTACAATGACAAGGCACTGAGCAATTCTGGAAGACAAATCTACAGACATCTCCATTTCCTTGAGCTGCAGTACACCTGTATCAAATGGGAGCGTCTACCAAACCTCAACAGGTCTGGCAAGAAGGGAGCAGAGAAGTGATGCTTATTATTCATGTGGTTCCCCCCAGGGCTAGCCACTGGTAGAGAAACCATGTACAGCACAGCACCCTCCTACAAAATGCACTGCAAAGAGCTCTACAGGATATACATCCAGGCCTTTCCTTGTCAATCACCAGAGTGAGAGATTTTAACTTCATCTGTGACATCTATGTTCAACCAACCACTTGTGAAGAGCTTGCTGGCAGCTGTTGCAGCTTTCTGCAGCAGTCCATCAGTTTGCTCCAAGTGGTTTTCTTGCGTTGCCATCCCTCCCCTTTCCCCAAGAGAAATTTGGGGATAGTCTGCAGATCAGATGTAATACCATGGAAAGCTGCTCGTGATTATAGAAAACAAACAAACAAAAATCCCGCAACTTTTTCACCCCATTGAACAACTCTAAATGCACCATGTGTCACACTGGACACAACAGAGTATATTCACACATTCAGCATATAATCAACTCCTGGGAGCCCAGTGACACACTGAGCTTCAGCTCTGCTCGGGGACAGCAAATCCTCTGGTCGTCGGGAAGGGACCAGTGACTGAGCACATCCATTCAGCCTGCCCACAGAGGCAGGGCAGTGCCACAGCATGCAGCTCTGCCCAGAAGGCAGAAGCAGTCTGCACAAGGAAAGCTGGACTTCACTTCCCTGTGCCTGGGTGTTTGTTTCAGGAAATCTCCCATTCCCAAGCCAAGTTTCAGGATCTATCCTAACTGCTCTGTCAGATGCAGAACAGAGCCAAGCAGGTATGTATGTCTGGGATGATCCAAAACATTTATTTCCCCAACTTTCTTGCTATTTTCAAAACGTGTTTCTGAAAGCATTTGATTTTTTTTACTAATTTTTGTTGATGATTTGCATTTCAGAGGCAACACACGAACAAAAGTTCTGACCTTTTTCCTAACCTTTGACTGATCATAGGAGAAAAAGGAACATCTTGTTAACACTCCTTTCCCTTAATACACTTATTCTACACAAAACTAATGATGATCCTCTAAATCCTCTCTCTACTCAGTAGTTTAATTAGAAAGATGATCATTGATTAATGCACTTGAGTTACCTCAAGAAGGTGTGACTGAACACAGATCACTCAACCCCAGAAAAATGCACATTAATTAGTTCTGCATTAAACTGCTTTCCTCTTTATTCAACTTCAAAAGAAGGAGCAAAACTCCACAACACAGCAACAAAATACCAAGCTTTCAGTATTAAACTTCTGAGATAATTTTTATTTTACTTTATTCTTTAGGAAGTCTCACATTTTCCTTGCCTTGAATTTCATAGTAATCTACTTTTTTTAAAATGATTGTAATTTGACAGAATAAACACAGCAAGCCTGGAGGTTCAATATGCATTTGCAAAGCTCTGCCAAAGACCTGCAGTCTTGAATTAGTTGGCTTGGGCAAGGAAGTAGAAACGACACTGATACTCGATGGGAATTTGCACAAGATTAAGTGCATACCACAACTGAAACCAGGTATACTCCCAGTCAGCCAGTGGTTTCAGTGTCCCCACCTATGAAGACAGTCAAAGAGAAAACTTTATTTAAAGGTCTCCTCTTTTTTAAGATCTCACTAAAATTCCTCCAGCCACAGGCTGGTCTACAGACTGATCATGAGACTTTTAGCCCTGAAAAGCAGGTAAGCCTTCCTTGACTGTAGCTCTGCACCATAACTCACACTGCCCTTGGTCTGGAAAAGGTCATGCTTCATCTGCCCTTAGAGCCACAATTCTGTCTGCAGATGTTCTGAACAGCCTCAAGGACTGGCTAACTTTTCTCTTTCTGTGAGAACCCTCTCCTGGTCTCTACACAAGAAAAGAAATCATTCCCATATCATGACCTTCTCCTTGCCCACTGCCCTGTGACCAAGGTAGGCAGCATTTCCTTACCACAGGTTGAGTGACAAAAGCCCCAGGTGATTTCAAGCAAATAATCTTCCTGCTGCTCTGTCTCCCTTCTCTCAGGAAGGTCTCCTGAAAAGTGGCAGGTAGAGTTGGTGACTCAGCTTTAGGAGCAGCCTAATCCTTTTCCTGGT
This sequence comes from Rhabdornis inornatus, assembly GCA_013397075.1. NCBI lineage: Eukaryota > Metazoa > Chordata > Aves > Passeriformes > Rhabdornithidae > Rhabdornis > Rhabdornis inornatus. Next base: position 2,898,142 of record VWZS01003477.1, read on the forward strand.
CACCAGAAAGTGACACTAGGAAGACAGACATGAGGCACACCAGAAAACCAGGCTAGGCAGAAAGAGAAGAACAGAGTTTTCCTTCCATGTCCTAAATTACATGCTTCATATCATCTCTTCTCCTATGCATGCTTCTTCTCATACTTGGCATTATTTATTCACTTTCAAAGCACAAGCTACCACACAGGATACAGCACAGCCCCACAGACTCCTGGTGCAGGGTTAGAAAGGATTTTTCCATCAGCCTCTGTCAACTTAATACATAATCAATACATGGCTCTAGCAAAAGTCAAGCAAGAAAGCTGATGCTGCATTTTAAGATTTACATTTAAAATTTATATTTTTAAGAAAGCTGATGCATGCCATTTTAAGAGCATCCAGAAGCAATCCACTGTGAATCCCTCCCCTTCTGCCATTATCCCTGGTGGCGGAATGGATTTTTCTCAAATTGTTTATTTCCAAGTTATTTCATCATCAGCTATGGAGAAAAGAAAATAATCCCGTGTTATTGCAAAGGACTAAGAGCAGTAACTAAATCTTACTGAGGCTTCTGATGGTTTTGCCAACACCCATAGATCACTTCAATGATACAGTTCTGAAAATAGGATGACCAACAGGGAAAGGACAGAGAAATTGAGTATGGAGCCTGATCTATGTGAGATCCATCACAAACCACAGCTTTCTAGTGCTAAAGGGATTAGAGCTGCATACAGCACAAGCGATAGATGCATAAGCCCTATCAACAGTTTGGGACTCCCAATTTCAAAACATTTTTGCAGTGAGGCAACTTAAGAAAAATAAACATTCCTAGCCAGGCAGAGATCAGTCATAAACCTTTTCTGAAAGGGAGATGAACTCTCTTATTGTTATTTAAAGCAACACTATAAATCAGGCCAGATCTATATAAAGCAACACTATGGGCTTAAAGCAACAGTGGCATTATTCTGTCAGAGCTCAGGCTGAACACCCCAGGAAAGACACACAGTATCTGGTAATGTTCAGGGCCAAAAAACAAAAAAGCCCCAAAAAAGCTAACTAACCTGAAGTAAAAAAATAACAAAAAAAACTACAAACAAACAAAACCCCATCCCCCTCAAATGCCCTGCCCCCCCCCAAAAAAAAAAACCCCTGCAAAAGAACTGAAAACTGAAAAAAGCTGGGGATTTCTGTTAAATGCTCCATGAAGCTAACAAAAAACTGCAAAAAGCTGCATAAATAGAAAACCAAGCCTCATATTTTCTGTAAAGCTATCAACATTATCAACAGCTCATTACTCACCTTTGGTGATAGATATCACATTTAACAATTAAGTATCTACATTTTACAGATCACATGCAGGAAGATATGCTTCAGAAAATACTCTCTTACATTTTCCCAAGTATTTTATTTTCCCTCTTCCAGAACAGTCATCTGGTATGAATTTTTGGACCTTACATCATGCACAAGAAAATAGCCCAGTATTTTAATTCTGCTTTTACATCAGAACATCCATAATTGATTAAAAGCAACAGAAATGGTGGGAGAAAACAGCTTCAAAGTACTAACCTGAAATATAGACCCAAATTCAGTCTCTTTTGTTTAAATGTTTTGAAAAAATTCAGCACATCAAGACAAACAAGAAGTGAAACACTGGGGCTCCTAATTCTCACCTCAGCACCCAAACTCCCTGGGTCACCCACCATTAATTCCATCTGACAGGCAGACAAACCTATAATTTGTCACACTGATTAACTCTTAGATAAGATTTTATAACATAGGGTCCTGAACTGCTTAATTGTTTTAGTTCACTCTAACAACCCTTACATTTTTCTTCAAAATAAAGAGACTGAAGTTGACACAGATGATGCTTCCACTCACACAAGTCTTAATTAGTGGCATTTTTGTTGGGAGCATGCCTTGAGATGGGCAGTCGTTGTGCTAAGGGACAATCTTTACTATCCTAATAATCTGAAGAGGCTGAAAATGCTGAATAGTGTATCACGAATACTGCAAAGACATCCATGGCAACATGCACCTTTGGGTGTGAAATGTGAATGCATGTTCGAAGGGTGGCAAAAATAATTCTTTATCAGGATTAGCACAAGAAATTAGCAGAAAGATCGTAAGAACAACCTAGTCTTACCTATTTGCTGCAATCCTGATCTTCCTAGCCTGCTAACTTGGCCAACACTTAGGGCTGGCAAGTGCTTCCCTCTTCCTTTCCATCTTATTTGTGCAAATAAAAATTTTCCCTTTCAGAAAAGCTCCTAGTGTCTCTCAGGGATCATGACTGAGAAGGCAAAGATCTAAAGCACTTCTCACTAGGAGGAGTATTTTGTGTTTTCTGAGCAAGATTAATATTTTAGAAGGGCTTGAGATATGGAGAAGCAAGAGTTCTCAATGTCCTTCGAAATGTGAAAGAACAAGAAAATGGGAGGAGGTAACCCAAACTCTATGAAGCCTTTAGACTCTGGCTGGAGCAATGCTGATATATCAGCAGCAACTTCATTCCCACCCTCAAAAATAACTAAGACATGACCTTAGTCTTGCCCTTACCCTCAAGTCATCAACCTGTGTTATTCTGATTTCTTAAACAGCTTGAAGATATCATGCATTAGATTCTTGTTTTTGTTGGTTTATCGCAATCTTCATAGAAGTCCTCAGTAGTAATTTTATGCTTAGCTGTTTTTAGACAAAGCAGAGAGATCCATCCCCTATATGGAAGTCATGATTCCAACACTTGCTCCTTTAAAGCAACAAAAAATTATCAGTACAATCCTACAGAGTCTCCTGCAACCTGGAAGAAAAAAAAGTAGAAGACAAAAGTTCTTTTTTTGAACCTTGCTCCCAAACTTTGGGCATCACACCTCCCAACATCAGCACTCCTGAAATAGTATAAGGACTAAAGTATAAATTCTACTCTCAGCTTTATCGGAATTAACTGCATGAATGATGACTAGTAAAAAAGTAGTAGTTTTTCATTAATTGCCTCAAGTATGCCTTGGCATAAAGCTTTAATGAATTTGGAAGACTATTAAATACCCAGATACCTTTTCCTCCAACAAAGCAGAGGCAGCAGGAATTGTGGACCTACCCAGCTGGGTGTTCAGTACCACCCATCATCATCATCACCCCAGGCACAGACAGAGGCTGGTGAGGTAGAAGCCCATTTTATAAAGTGGGAGTATTCAGTGATTGTATCAGCAGACCTCTATGCTGCTCTTGCGAGCATGTGCAGACAACAATTTTTGCCAACTCTGGCAGCTTGGTAGATCTGTATTAATTTCCATCACGCTGAAAAAACTATCCTGACTCCCCCCTCTACTCCCTGAAGGTATAACAGTGCTTTGAAGGAATGACTGGCTAAACAAAGTTGACAAATCTCTCTAAATTTCTGTAATGCATTCTTTTAAAAACAGTCAGAGTTCTTCCATTGAAAATCTTTCCAAGAGGTTTCTGCCTGAAGCAGAAAAACCACTCTGGAAATTTTTTGTCTGAATGACTGAAGGCTGGCCAGAAGTAAACACAGGTGAAAATATGATGTTAGAACATGGATAGGCGTGCTTGAGGATGCTCCTACTACCTCTACCAACCATATTTTATATCTGATACCATGTAATGCAGTTGGAAGCGTAGAGACATTAAAACAGCTTTAAAACACTAACAGCCTGCCCTTTCTGTTGCTGTTCCTTCAGTATTTTAAAAAGGGGAAGGCTGCATTACTGCAGTTTTAGCTATATAAAGAATGAAACATCCAGATTCTGTGCTGAAAATCCCTCTCTAGGGATCTGAGGCCAGGAAGGGACCACCTGGTTCAGCCAGTCCTGCTACAAGCAGCCAGGCACTGCAGACATCTGGTCACATAATCCATCAGTCTACATCATGACTCACAAAACACTTCATGGGATCTGAATGAAACCTGCAGCCTTCAGAAGGGGACCAAGGCCAGAGACATGAAGTGTACGAGAGAGCAAGAGAGACTAAAGACCTCAAAAAGGTCCCATCACAAGGTGAGATTTTTCTGTACTAAAGGACACAGCTCTATTGCCAATCCCCATCATCCATGGAGCAAAGACAGGTAAAAAATTAACCTGCTAACTCCTAAAAAGGAATTTTGAAACAAATTATATACAACTCACATCATAAATCATAGAGGCCCTTTGCCAGCCAACCACATCCCTCTGGGTTCCTAAATCAGTGCACCCTACACCACCCCTGGGCATAACAGAGTCACATCCAAAAGATGGCATTGAGCAAAATCCCCTCTGGATATAACCCTCTCCACTGTGCACATGAAGAGGCTGGAAGACTAAGCACCTAATCTAGGCACCTCAGGAGGTTGCTTGCCTGAGGTAAAATAATTCTGAGCCATGGAGTATATCTTCTACTTCTTTCTGAACAACAAAAAAAGGAGAAAGAAAACAAAGAGGAAAAAACTGCTTTTAGTAATGAAAATGTAATTTAAGAGTCTGATACCCTGTTAAAAACTTAGAGTTATAATGAATTCCAGGATTCATTCAAGTACTCCATTCTTAAAAAACACTATAATGAAAGGCTTACAAATGAAATTTAGTAGTAATAACTTTGGGGTCAAATCCATAATGATTTGTTTGGCAAAGCTTTCACTGACGACACTTAAATGTGATTTCAGTGGGTGTTCTGCCTGAGAAAGGGCTTCGAGATTGGCTCACACTCTGTATATTTAAGTCACCTCAGCCCCAGCATTATACAGCCCAAGCCAGACACAAACCCCAGCATTATTTAAACCATTTGCACACCAGAGTCTCCAATTGCAGGGTGCAAAAGCCAGCAGGAAGCATTGATCATTCCTTCAGTAGCAAACAAAAATGCAATCTTTTTTACTTGGCTTTCTTATGATATCATTTACCTTCTATAATAGCAGTTGCTTTTTTTAAAATGTGGATTTGCACAGTATTCAATTTGCCAGTTTCCACATATAGATGTAAATTTACTGAAATAGCTGTTCACAAAATCCAAAGCCCAAGGGTGGAGTCCTAAAAATAAATATATGTAGTTTAAGTTCCTTTATATCCACACATGATAAGAAATCTAGTACTATTCTGGTGAACCATAAAAGGGGAAGAATGGTAAAACCACAAACAGGAAAACAGAAAATAAAAATCCATATATTTTGCTCTACCCTTTCAAAATTGCATGGATACTTCAATACAACAATTTGGTTAAATGTTTCAAATATTGGTTTTTCAAAGTATTTAGCCATATAAACTACCCTTTTGTTTCTGTTGGCTTCAAATGTTACTAGGCTCATGAATTTTTCCTTACGTATTATTATTCAAAAAAATACAGCCAACACTGCCTTTATGGAGAAAGAAAAACCTGAGTATCATTTTCCAGTTAACTCTTCTGGATCTGCTTGAAAGTGAAATCAGCAACAGCAATTTTAAGCCAGGTTTTCTAACCACTGCTGATCACTACCTTTTGAAGCATTTTATTTCCCAAGCTGTGCCATAGAAAAAGCTCTGCAATCACAACACAAACTCAAATCACAAGAGTGGCAGAGCATACGCTAAAAAACCTATAATAGTCTAAGTACCCAAAAAAACAAGAAGCAGCACTAGGTGAGACTTTAGTGCCCTACTGAACACCACAAATCCAGAAACACTTCAAATAGAAAGCAGTCCTTTAATCTGAAGAATTTACACTAAGCCAGACCTGATCTCCCACTTTTCAAATGCAAGTTATTCAGCAAATGTAACCATCCATGGCACATTATCATAAAAGGAAATTTGATAACTGTCACCTTCTTAATCTTTCAAGTATTTAGTCTTTTGTCAGGCTACTGTAATCCAGGATATCAATGACTACACAAGCAATTTGTCTCCACTTCCATATTTCCATTTATTCCATCTCACACTCAAATCACCAGCAGGCCAATGACTTCACAGCCAACAGCTGTCAGTCACCATCCTTCTTCCAGCAAGTCCTTGAAAACCCTGTTTCGAACACCAGCCACTTTATCTTTAGCAGGGATCAAGAAAAAACAAAACTGAGGTCTACCCCCTTAAATACCACGTGTACACGATTAGCAGGTCTTTCCCTTCATTTCCTGGGACCTTCCCTCCTGTTGTGTTCTTCAGGACCAGAGGAGCCAGCCAGGAGGAACTCCAGATGACTCCAAACAGAAACATATTTTCCCTCGCAAGTATCTAAGTTTCTCCACCCGAGCTGAGGAATGAACTCCACAACACAGCAGCGAAAATGTGCATGCTGCTATTTTTCTCAAGAAGCGCTGCCCATCCCAACAATTCCTGGATGAAAAAGCAGTATTCAAACAACAAAATCATAAGCTTATGAGTTGAATCTTTAGTAAGAGAAACAAGATTTCTTCCAACTTTCAGGAATGTGACAGTAACAGCACATCTAACCCCGCTTGATAAGTGGCAGGCAATTCTCCATATAAGGTGAAAAATGTGCTAGTGTAGCTCATGCAACACTGCTGATTCCCTCCCTGTTCTCAATATTCAAGAACATAAATGAACATATAAATCAGTTTGGTAAGTAAACCTTTTGCTCACTTGCAGCTATAAACCATCTAGACACTGCTCAGCCCATAAAGAATTCTGAACTTAACTATTTAATTCCTTTTAAACGCTTGGTATTCATATCACAGCAGTAAATAAATTACTGTAAATGTGAGAAGTCCCACCCTCATTTGATGCCTAAATTCCCTTTATACTTTACCATTCCCCAGCCAACCTGTTCCTTCCAGCCCCTGACTAATCACGTTGCTGATGGCAAGCCAGGAGAGCAGCCAGGGAGGGCAAGAAGGGCTTGAGGGCTGGGTGAAACATGGCAGCCTCACACAAGCACCACTCACACTCCTCCTGCCAGCCCCTGGGATGGTGGAAGCACCAGGACATTGGCACAGGACTGATGCTACTATTGGTAAGAACTTTTATCTCAGCTCTGATTGTCCCATCGTCTCTACGTAATTGCAACAGAAACATAAGCAGCATGTACCTAGCTGTGCACTACAAGAAGATTGCAGGCGTTACTCATTAAGAGACTGATGAAAAGACTTCCACTGATTTTTATGAGCTCTGCACTAGAATGCAAGCCCAGGGGAAAGCTACTTCATATGATCCCTTCCCCTCAAAACGAGTTAGAATATCTGCAAAAGATGTATCAGTCCTGGCAGTGAAATTCACCTTCTTTTGTAGTTAGTCCCACATCCCAGCCCCTCCCACACTCCCTTCCCTGTTCTTTTACACATTTTTAGTTATTTTAATGGTCTGATAAACTGCACAATGAGCCCTCTGGATGGGGTATTTTCCTAAGGAATGATGTACCAGTGACCAACAGGGCATAAAAGACAGGAGATTCAGAACAAGTCCTCAGAGGTCTTTTGAAAACCACTCAAAACTGACAGGATTACCAGGGGACAGAAAACATCCTAAAATCTTGTTGGCAATCGTGGGGGAGAGGGGAATGATTAATATAATTAAGCTATTTAAAAAAAAAAAACTAAAGATCATTAGCTACTCTGAAGAAGTTGTACTCTAGAAGTTAGTGACTTGTAGGAGAGACACAGAAGGGAAGTTTCCACACACACTGCACATATACATTATCAAATGTGGGTGGGAGCAATGGGGAAACAGTTCACTATTTTCTTGATCTTTAACAAGAAGATATGAGAAAGTTTGATTTATTTGAGCCACAAAAATTTCAGAAAAATCAGATGATAGCTTCAGCTTGCCAGTCTTCCTAGTTTTACTACATTCAGCCATCTTGTGATACCCCCAAGGCAAGAAAATGCAACATGATGTGCCAAAAAGGCATCACAGACCAATTAATTGCTATCGAAACTGTAGGCTTCTATTAGTCAGAGATTCTTGTTTTGCTGACTTTTTTGCACATCATCATCCATTGCACTGTCACGTAAAGTAGCATAGCCCATGAAATACTACGAGTCAGCAAATTATCATAATGATATGCAACCGAATTTAGAACTGTTTGCTATGCCCTGTAACAGAAAAAAAAATCAGGAGAATCAACTCTAAACATTATTTAATCCTTACAAAATAACTCTATTAAGCACGTTTGCAGTCATTCACATCTAAGACTCTCATTTCCTGGAACCTTATCTAATCTAAATTCCATATGGAAGATTTTAGTGGTATATAAAGTTGCATACAAATTAACCGCACTCCAATTCATACAGATAAAATAAAACCGTAAATTTAATAGTGATGAAACTAGAGCTGTCAAATTATATCTGAACTAACAACAAAAAGTTCAGACCTTTTTGTACAAATTTAGTTTTAAAGGACCTATTATATAGCCTTAATTCAGAGGACAACTCTGATGTGGCTTAGTACAAACATGCTTCTAGTTGATTCACTTTTTATTCAGGGAATGCAAAAGGGAATGTCTATTATCCATGTGATAGCAAAGACCTCACATGGCTAAACCACAAACTTGGAGCTTTTCAGGATTTAGGGCTTAAAGCTTCAGAGATTATGGCTCCTGATCCAAAACCAGTTCAGAAAGCACAGCAGGAACCAGAATAACATACGGTAGAGAGAAATTTAGTGTATCTTTACAGACATGGCTTCTCCATAAACTTCCCATGAACTTTTGAAGATACCATTTAATAATTCTTACCTTTTCTCTGCAAAACTTTATACACTTATTACTTATTATAAAATGCCAATAATGAACGGAAAAAATTTAAACCAATAATGAAGAATTATGAATAATCTCTGTACCATAATACTAAGTGAAATATGGTAATCAATGTATTATAGATTCAGTTTCTACAAACAACCTAAAAAACCTCAACTACAACGATTCTACAAAGATATTCCTATGGATGAAAGCAAACAGCAAAACATAAAAGCTCCCCATGAAAAGGTCTTTGTCTGAGGAAGATAGCTGCACAATAAGAATTTCCTATCTCAAGAGGATATAGAGAATACAAGTGAACAAAAAGTTAGTGTCAAGCTCTCATCCTGAGATCCAAAACCAGTTAACTCTGCACAGCTCCTTGAAATATTTACCAAACAAGTTTTATTTGGGAGAGTGTCCTCCCTATAACACAAAAATCCCACTGAAATACAAAATACTGCAAGAAATAAAAAAAAAAGTCAGCATGTGGGCCAGAGAAAATAAAGCACTGTTCCAAACTAAAGTAAATTGTTATAAAAGAAACAAAACGTTCAAATAGGGTTATTGGTCAAGCACAGCTGAGACAATGGGAAAATCTGGCATTATGATTTTGTGGTGGGGAAAAAGTAGTAGTAAATGTAAGTATTTTAAATAATCTGGACACTTTTTTGATGACTTAGCCTCATTTGTTACTCTTCATAGCTGGCAAGCTGGAAGTCTTCATTTGTACACCAGTTTTATACAAGTAAGAAGTAGCCACTGATTAAGAATCAGTCTGAATTCAGCGAATGGAATATATCCCCTCCTTTATGTCTGGGGCCTAACGTTCATAAAGTGCAAGAGAACAAACATAATTGACTAAAGTCAAACTTGAAAAGCAGCAATAAAAACCCACCCTTTTCACCCGTTCTTAGCTTTGAATACGCAGTCGTTTACAATACAGGGTTTAGTGAATGATCTATCAGTATCAGCCTTGGGTGACACCCTCTCCTACAGAGATAACTGTGCACGTGGACATCTTGCAGGACACGTTCCCTAATAAAAATGCTGGCTCAGAGATTTGACAGTTACAATTCATCACAGATATTTTCACCCTTAGAACTATACCAACAAAAACTAAACTGATTCGTGGTACCAGCCCCCCGCCATGTATCATTCCAGGAAACATTTAACAATAACAACACTGCTGACGGCCAAACGCCGAAGCCAATCCTGATCCTGCCAGTGAAGGGTTGCCTCCCAGCAATGCATATTCTGATCTCCTGCCTAGCTTAAATTTAAACTCCGGGGACAGGGCACCCATCCGTTCCCCAAAGAAATGTTCTACTAATTTATGAGATCTGACTATAAGGACGATCTTTTTATTCAGATTACACTTCCTACTAAGCTTACTACTTTCAATTTTTACCATTCATAATCGCTTACAGTGTCTTAAGTAACAGCCCCTTACACACAAGAGCTACAGCTTTCAGGGATGATGATGAGCACGTTAACTCTCTCTCCCCATGCCCACTAAGCTAAGCTAACCCACATTCACATCTTACTTTACACCATTTGAACCAGCCTCCAATATGCAATCATGTTACAAATGCTGCCCAAAGTAAACACCATGTCCTAAACACCACAGATTTTTAGACTCCTGTGAAGTGCCTGAAAATTTATATACACTATATTCCATCCTACTGCTGCAGTGCCCAGACCTGAAGGCAAAAACCCTCATGGAGTCCTACAACAACTGCAGCACCCAGCACTGTTACACCCTCCCGACTTCTGTAATTCAATTTCTGGTGGTCAGTCTATGTTTCCATAAAACACTAGTTTGCTGTGCAAGAATATTCCACGTCTCTGCCATCACTACTGCCAGACCTCTGCCTGGTCCCATCTTCTCCTTGCTCCAGTTATTCTCCACTTCAGCAGCATGCCTCAAATTCAGCTCCATCTCTTTGACACTTAGATCATCCTGAAGGATTTGCAAAGCATCTTGAACCGTTTACAAGTATCAATCGTTTTCCTCCTACCTCTCCAGAACAACCTTGTGCTACTTTTAAAGAACACACTGGAGACCATCAGGCACGTCCCTCCATTGCCAACAGGGAGGGAAACCAGCACCGGGTGCTGGGGTCAGGCACAGAGACTCTACTGAAGCCTCATCTGACACCACAAAATTAATGAAATCTTTTCCATTCCCAGTGGCAACAGGCAAAATACAAGGCAGCAAAAGGGATCTGTGGCTTTATAATATGCTACTCAAAATATCTGCTGATGGTCATAAGACAGAAAGAATATGCCAAAAAAACTGTATGATGTAGTCAGTTGGCAAATGGGGAAAATCACACACAAAATGAAATGCATTCAGCACTGTAAAAGCAGGGCTGTGGGAAATTGCTGGTTCTCCATATAAGGATCCAATATTTTTTCAATTTGCCAGCTTAGCATAAAGCACATAAAAAAACCCCTTAAAATAAAATTCTAAATGTTAACCATGAAGAACACTTTTTACAATATTTCTCAAGAATGTTCATTCTGTACACCCATGAGTCCTGATTTTATAATTTGCAGCCAGTCTAAATGAAAAATAAGAGTTTTTTACCTTCTCCATATAAAACGTCAACCACCTTTTTAATCGAGAGCTAGAAAAATGTAATTGAAAATTACTAACCTCAAGCACTCATTAGTAACAACTCCAAACCCCAGCTGAACACAGCCCTAATAGGATTAAAGAGACATGCAGGATGATGTATATAGACCTGGTATGCAAGAAAAGCTGAAGAAAAATCTGTATCTATCCACAGAGCAAGGATCACACAAAGCCCTGGGAGGCGCAGTACTTTGGTAGCAGATGTGCACACGCATTTTTCCTGGTGCCTCCCTCCCTCCCTCTGTTGTTGGAGCTACAGATGCTACCCACAGGCACCCTCAGGACTGCAGGCTGGAGATATCACTGCTGGGCTCAGAAACTGCAACAGCACCCAAGCTCCCACAGGAAGAAAGCAGGGAATTGCTGGCCATGCACCTCATGACAAGGCATTTCCAAGAGCACAGCCACCTTCTGCCTATTTTTAATGGCTCTTTATCACTTCCCCCACCACACAAAGCTCTTCAACAAGTGAGATGTTCAGTCCACCACGCCTACAAAAATCACACATACAGGTAAGCAGTTCTCAGGCTGAATTCCATGGTCTCAAGGTCCTTCTGTGAGCATCAAAATCATTGAGCACAAGATTTCCTATTGATCACATGCCACGGGCTGCACATCTAAGGAGGCACAGGAGGGTAAATGATTTTTTCCCAAGTCAATTTTAAATTGGCTTCCTAAATTGTCTCCAGATCTTTTCCAGACAGCAGAATGGAAATAATTAGAGGTGGTTGGAAAATGGAATTTTTGTCCTGTGGGGAAAGTCTGATAGTCCAGCACTTATTTTTATGCTAACACAGGCCAAAGTGTAAAAGCCTTAAAATATTAAATAGAGCAAAATACTGTAAGGTATTCTGAAACAGCATCCTGCATGCACTTTGACTTTTTTTTTGTTGCTAGAGAAAAGCCCATTCCTCACATGGGCACACCAGCAGCCCACATAAATGCTCAGGTTTTAGCTCGAGATTCTTTCTACTCCCAAGACCACAAGGCAGTGACTAGCACTGTTGACACAAGCTCTCCACACATCTCGTCCTACTCCTCTTGCTGCATGGGCTAGACAGGAAGACAGCAGGAACTGCAGTTAATCACTGTTCTCTTGTTCATCTTCTGAAAACAAATTTAAATAACATGTTTTGGAGGTTTGGGTGAGAAGGTCCCCCCCATTTTAAAACGAACCTTTGTCAGTCTGCAGAGATTTATTCTAACTTTTTCTGATGCATACAAACCAACAGTTTCCCGCTACCCGGATGTAAACTGAGCGTAGTCACAGAGCTGGGAGCTGAGATACCACGGGGGGATACACAAAGAGGTGACCTCTAGAAGTCATACACAAACTGTGAACAAGAGTAAAAGGGAGATTCACTCTTAAAACCTCTTATGGACAGGAACACAACGTCCCTCCTATTCTCCATGTACAGCACTATGTCTTCTACTGCCTAACCAGAGACACACTGTCACAACAAGGACCTAGGTAACTATGTCAAGTAAAACTTTCTTCCTGACACCATGGAGATGGCTGCTTTATGCAAGTCATCCAAGTAGAATGTCTCATGGGAAAACCTTCAGTGCCATCACTCTGTTAGGGTTCTTCTCTGCAGCCGTTTAACTGACAGAGCCATGGAAATCCTGAGTACACATGAATTCTGCATCATTTAATTCTTGGCTTCAAGTGCCTTTGACTAGTACTCCTGATGAGGATGACACTTCTGTCTATAACTTGCTCTAAGTTACCATTCCCTCAGTGCAACTTTCCACTGTACAGCTAAGGAGATCTTGGCATCTCTTCCTCTCCAGTTCATCTGGCAACTGTTCCAACAGGAACCTGCAGCATGCTGTCCAAGCACAGCTGAAGCAGACAGGGCCTGAAGCACAAAATGGCTAGACATGAACACCAGAAAAATTGCTTACCCCATCGTATCTATCTTTCTCCAAATGCTCTTGCCAAGCCAGACCAAGGTAGCAGGGGAAATAAAGAAGCCCTTCATTACACAAGGGGAAGGGAGTGATTTCATCACTTCAAAATTTCCTCCTCTGCTAAACTTCCCAGATGGAAATGCTGCTTCTGATAAGCTTTATACTGAAGACTACCTACAAGAACAGGCCTCAAAAAAGAAGGCTTGATGAAGAAGGTGAAACAGTGAAGACAAGTTTTTTTGGTACTTTTGACTTAGCTGGCCACCATCTTGGGTGGCCCAGCAGAAAAGAACCTGGGGGTGCTAGTTGACAGCCAGCTGCCCATGAGGCAGTGTGTGCCCAGCTAGCCAGGAAGGCCAATGGCATCTTGGCTTGGATCAGCAAGTGTGGCCAGCAGGAGCAGGGCAGTGATTGTCCCCCTGTACTCAGCACTGGTGAGGCCACACCTCAAATCCTGTGTTCAGTTTTCCCAATTCAAGAAGAACACTGAGGTAGATTGTTCCCAGAGAAGGGCAATGGATGTGGTGAAGTGTCTGGAACACAAATCCTACAAGGAGCACTTGAGGGAGTTGGGGGTGCTTAATCTGGAGAAAAGGAGGCCCAGGGAAGACTTTATTGCTCTCTACAACTGCCTGAAAGGAGGCTGTAGCCAGGTGACATTTGGCTTCTTCTCCCAGGGAAACAGCAATAGGACAAGAGGACATAACCTTTAGCTGCACCAGAAGAGATTTAGGTTGGACAAAAGGAAGAATTTTTTCACTGAGAGGGAGGTTGAGCATTGCAACGGGCTGCCTAGGGAGGCGGTAGAGTCACTGTTTCCAGAGGTGTTTAAGAAATGACTGGACCAGGCACTGAGTGCTATGGTCTTGACAAAGTGATTTTCAGTCAAAGGCTGGACTCAATCTTGGAGGTCTTCTCCAACTTTAATGATTCTGTAATTGCTTCCTCCTCTTTTAATTTTTCTATACAGTGGGGCAAGTTTTGCAAAGTTAAAAAAAAATCATTAACAATCTCAAAGGCAGTCAAAGAGAGGCAAGATACCAAACCATGCCAGTTTCCTTTCATCAAAGACACAGATCCACGGCATATAACGCCAGCAGGTTCAAACTTGTTCTGAACAGACACAAGAAATCCCTGCCCACACTTGGAGATAAGCAAAAGTCTTTTGAACACTTAGCATGGCCCTGGGCCAAGCTAATAAACTCTGCTGAGCCGCAGGGACATCTCTGTGCCATTACCTCGGGCTTGGCACAGCTGGCAATGCTCAGAGCACTTTGTGCTGGCACAAACCACAGGCAGAGCTCATTCCTGGCTGCCTTCACCACAGCATGGAGAGGGAAATGCCACCACACTCACAGCTTTGTCTTCAAGTCTTGACTTCAATCTTGGGGCCATTCATACCCATTTATTGGCATTATCCATCCAACAAAAAACATTTTGGGCCAGTTTTTGACTCAAGTGTCAATATTTTGACATGGACATAACATTTTTCACCTGAAGGTGATGAAAAGTGCTGCAATGAGAATCTAATTAAACCAATACACTTGGCTTTTGCTTTGAATTACAGTTTTACAAGGGCTTTTTCTGTTGAAAATTAGGAATTTACACATTTGCACCAGGCTTCTTAAACAAAACAGCATTTTTATTTAAGTGTTTCTTTGGAATGCTTCCTCAACCCTCCAAAGAGCACATCTTACTGGGTTGGGTGGGGGAGCAGAAAAGGGAATGATGAGACTTACACGTTGTTTACAGTGGGTAGAGCCGCCAGGCTTCTATCCAGTTTTAAGACATACAGCCTTTGAAAGCCCTTATGTCTGGTCTTTGACTCAAAAATGACATCTCCACAGACAGAGGGGTATGGGGTTGTAAAACCAAAGCATATTTTCTTAACACTGCTCCAGAAATATCCTCTGCTAAACGTGTAACAGATGCATGTTCCTCATTAAAAAAGTGTTGCTATACATTATGTCTTGGCCGTAGACAGATTCTGGCAGAGATTGATACACTGTGGACATATAATTCATGTGTCTAGTATGTGAACTCTGGACCCTGCTTAACCTGCTGAGGTCCTGTTGTGGATCTCGGGCCATGGAAATAGGAGCAAAGGGAGAGAGCAGACAGACGCGGAGGACCAGTGTGTAGCTGAGAAAAGAACAAAGCTATTGGACGAACTTTTCTCAACGCCACCCCCAGGCACTCAGCTTTTATTCCCATTTGTATAATGAACTAGAAAAGCGGCACCAATTCCAGCTACCTTTCTTTGAGAGGAAAAAGAAATCATCACTTCATGGTGACCATTTTCTCCCTTGAGTAGCCTCTGGCCTTTTGTTGAAATTTAACTTTGGGGTTTTAGAAAGGTAAGGCCTAATGATGAATTATAATATATTTTTTGGGCTGATTGGTGCTTAAAACCTGCCCATGCTAATCATAACTTCATAATCCACAGGGAGACCCTTAGTTTTATTCCTTGCCTGGTATTCAGACTTCCATTTAATTACTGGTTACTGAGATTTATAGGCAGATTTGCTAAAAACAGTTACTCTGTGTGCAGACAATAACCTTTTGATGGGTATGGTAGTAAAACTGAAATTCCTATGTAAACAGGACCAAATTTTAAAAGTAGCTGGTGTAGCTCTCTAATGAAATTGGCAGCACTGTGTGGGTACTTTGTCTTGGAGAATGCTAAATGGTGCATAGCCAGCATTTGCTCCATAAACTGTCAAACAAGAGAACCGCAACTGTTCGGTGATTTGTTTTTCTAATGTAGTTCTCTACTATGGGAAATGTCTTTTCCATGACCAAATGTAGAAGCTGTCAAGATCCAAAAGAAATAGAGGGCAGAAAGATGATGTCTAGAAGGTATCTCCCAGCAGAGAAAAAAAGAGAAAGAAAACATTTCTCAAAGACCCAGTTTTGGGAGCACTATGAAAAACCAAATCACTTTGGAAAAAATTACTTCAAGGATGCTATAGTTAATTGTTGGGCACCAATTACAGTACTATAACACTCAAATTTCTCTCCCTTTATTAGGTAGCACTGATGATAATATTGTTGCATATCTCCATAGGAAGATTAAACAACAATATATACATCTGGTATCTTTCTTCTCAGGGCGTTCTACTACTTTACAAAATGAAACACACTTCATCAGCTTAGAAAGGCAGAAAAACCCCCTGCCATTACTGATGAAATGAGCACTGCAAATAAGTGATACCTGAGCTCTATGCATCAGCAAATGAAGCAGTATATAAGCACTGATTCCAAGTTTCCTATTTGGTTCTATATTCCTCTCAGCACTTCATTGCTGTTTTAGGCTCATGTCAGGCAGCAAAAGCAATATCATTTTGTTCATAATAATAAAGGGTAATTAAACAGGTTAAAGTCTTTACCACTGATGAAAGGATGTTCCCAGATCAGAATTTTAAAAATAATCAGTATGGACCAACTATTTCAGACAGGTGCTCTGGTGAAGTAAGTCTCTCAATAATGGAAAAAGCAGCACAGCTCTCCTTTTCCTACTTCTGTTTGGACCAGAGGAATAAAAAAAAAAAAAGACACAGATTTCATCATCTGAATTCAAACCTCATCTGATCTGGTCCTCAGGAAGACACACAGCATTTAAATATATGCAATGGCTATTAAGGGATTGATTCTGGAGAAAAAATCAGATGGACAATATTTTTACAGGGGTTCAAGTGCCCACAATACCCAGTAAAATAATCAAGGCTACTCTGAGCAGACTGCAAGACTCCTCCGTGCATGTAGATACTTCCCAGAGGTGCAATTGCAGCTGCTAATAAAGCCTTGCCAATATCTGCTGCACACTTGCAAGTGGCTGATGTAACAGTTACCTGCCCCACAGGTAACCCCACAATTTCCCTCCCTGCTGCCAGCCTAGGAACTGGTTGTTCATAACAAGAGCAATGGGAGGACAGGACTACTGCAAGGAATTTGAGAACTCTCAGCAATAATATGCCAAATACAACAAAACTGCACTACAAGAAGGGAGTGTCAACACATATCAGTAGCCTACATAGCGATTGTCAAGAATCAAAGCTCACATTATTTTATGTCCCTGAAATGTCAACTCAATCGCAAATTTAAAAACAATAGTTTTATCACTTTGCCAGTCATAGGACAAATCCTAATAATCTCAGTTGTGCTGACCTTGACCATGCTTGAGATAAGTCACAAATGCAGAGAAAACCAGAAGACCACAGAGTAATTACAAAAAATAAAAATCACAGCCATGGTATGACACACTAAAGCCCTCTTCAATCCCTACTACCCATTTCAATATATACTACCCTTAGGGAATATTTCTAGATTAAGCTGCCTACTAGCAGCATCTCCTTTTGTCCAAAGTCTAATGCATTACTGGCATTTTATAAACAGAGAAACCTTATCGCTTGGTGGGAGAGTATTATGAGTGTTGCACAGATATTTCCCTTTACTGTTGTTCGCTATTAGATTGTGATACAACTTAAAAATTTTCCCCTAATTTGGAACTACGTGAGTCCAATCCACTTAGTTAAGGCAAAGCTTTTTTACTTCCAGTAACCAAACCAATGCTATCACTAAATAAAAAACAGAAAGAGAAGGGACAAAGATTCATAACAAGACCATCATCATGAGGTCACAAAAACATCAGCATGAGTAATTATATTATTGTTAAAAAACCTTTACAATTATTTATGATGAGTTAGTTTTTCAGGTGCTATTTGAACTTTGTGACAATGAAAGAGCACAATAGCACTTAGCACCCATTTAACTTTTTTCCATACAGGAAGCATTTTATAGGTACAGCATGCCAAATGGGGAACACAGTTACTATTAGGTAAATAGCTACACCATAATTACTATTTGTCAGTGAAAATTAATCTCAAAAAACCCAGCCCCATAACTCTTCCACCATCAGTTTCTGGCTTTAGCCAGTTACTCATCTGAAAACTTGAACATCTTTAAACAAATATTTTCCCCTGGAGATCTGATACAGTGATATATACACAAAGTATTTTAGTTCAAATAAAACATTCCTGTTGTTTTAAAACCACAGAAAAAAAAGTAAATTATTTTAACAGTTTCTTTTTTCAAACAAAATGCCTTGCAGTTAGTTGGTAAAGCCTGAAAGTTGATAATTGCTTAACAAGCTTTGTATTCCAAACAAAAGTATCTTAGTGGTTCAAGTTTCTCTTCTTTCTGCTGTCATATATACAATGATCACACAAGTTAATTATAGAGAGTTAATTCTGCCAAGTATCTCACACTAAAATGGTGATAGAATTCTATTACAAATCACAAAAAAACCCACTCATTATTGGTACCGCTACCATGTTTAAGTGTGATTTCTCTGTATCTATGGGCAGATCACATCTATGGACAGTCAAGATCAAATTTGTACCATCTGACCTAAAGGAACACTCTGCAGTGGCAGCATGGCTACACCAACATCAGTCTTTCTGCAGTAGTCTAGTTTCTTGAACTAGAAAGAGAGGTGATTTTCCTATTTTTATAGGGCTGCATTAAATGTTTACTTTTAAAAGCTATTTTAATAATATTGAAGTGCTTCACAAAAGAAACAAACTCAGTATATGGTTAACACATATAAACATGCCTTCTACCTCTGAAGAGATGTAGGTTTTTTAAGAGCATTTTCAAGTGACTAACATCAATATAAATCACCAATTTAAACCTTACAGCATAAATTGAAGATGACATTTTGGCATATAAGTACACGAACTGTTCACAGTGTCCCTGCAGAAGCCATCTCCAACACAGAAGATGCACAGAGCCTTTCGAATGACGGCAATGGAATTTAAACGATTTAATTAGAATAATATGCTCTAGTCCTTGGCCACTCTCTCACTATAAAGCAGGAATTTCCTCTGGGCAGGCACAGCACACAAACCAAGCTGCGACTGCTCCTCCCAGCTCCAAAAAAATGTAGTCTTACTTCCCAGTCCTGTGAGACACCAGAATGGGCTGCTAACTTCTTTCGTCAAGTTTCCCTTCTTCACTCAGTCTAAATCCATTCTAACAGTACAAGGAAAACAGAAGCAGTTGTTACCATGACACAGAGTTTAAAATACTAATAAGAGCTACTGAAAAGTGTGCACATTTGTATTATCTTCAGATTTACTTTTTGAATCAAAACCAGAAGTTCATTTCTTCTGCCAAGGCAGTTTTTCTTTTTTAATTAAGAGACTTTAAAATCTGAATCATTCTTTTTCTGGGGAAGGCATGGAAGAAAAAGACAAGACAGACTACTACCAACCCAAATTTATCTCAAACCCTATACTTTGTAATTACTGGGTTGTCTAAAATTGTTATAGCCAATTTTTTAAAAAATTCTTTTAAATTACAGTAGAAGACATTTTTACAACCTTTCCTCTTGAGTGCTTAAATATTGAGAGTACCAAAGTTGAATTTAACTTACTACACTTCCAAAAAGCAGTAAGGAACTAAAACCAGGCAGGAAGACCAGTTTTCCTGCTTTTGATTTGTATTAATGATTCAGAGAAATTCTTTTTTTTATCTATATGAGAAAGTTGCTGACTTCAGTGAGCAATAAATTTCCACAACTGACTACAGTGGAACCCCAATTAATATCCTCAAAGAGAACATTTGCCTGCTCTTTCCTGACTGGAGATAAGAGGTTCCCTTCTAAATTGCATCCTAGAGACATTTGACTAAAACTTTTTTCCTCCAGGCAAAAAGTAAACATCTATAAATATTTTATACCAACACTGCAAAGCAAAAAAACAGACTAAGCACTATTAATGTGCACCCTTTTTTTTTTTCATCACATTTATAAGAAACGGGCAGTGATGCACGCCACAAGGCTGGGATCTAATCAGACACAGTAAGGCCCTGTCTAGACAGGGAAAAGTTATTACAATCAGTTAGCGTGGTTGAAGAACTCCATTAAGATGCAGGCCAGCAAGAAAGAAACCACATTAGCAAATGACACAGCACAACCAGGCACCAAGGCAACTCAGGGGCCTCCTGGCATGTCCAAAATCGAGCCTCTCTCCAAGCCATCGGAAGCTGGCATGTCACAGAGCTGGCTCCTTTGTCAACACCGAGCTGGACAAACTACTGACACACGAGTGGTGGGTGACCCCACAGTGCTCTGACCCTTTTCTTCAGGGAAAAGAAGCTCATGGGTGAGCCACGATGAGCCTGAGTGCGTGTGCCCAGGCACAATCTCCATCCTCACAGCAAGGCACCAAGTGCCCACAGCAGAAAAGACAATTTACTCACGCGGTGATCCCATGCTGTGGGTGTTTTCCTCACCCTTCGTTCCTTGGAATGATGTCACTGATGCTTGTGGAGAAACACACTTCTGTGATGTTTGGGATATAAGCACACACATACCAGGAATAAGAAACACTATGCTAAAGAAGAAAGAAAAATCAAACTAAACAAACCAAGAAAGAAATGAAAAGTTAAAAATTAAGTGATAAGGATTACATATAAAGCAAAGCAAACTTGCTTCCTTCACTGCCATCTTCCCCCTTGATCAAAACTTTCAACGCTTCTTAATAACACCTATTTGCTTTGCAAATGGGGTATCACAGTATACTTGATACAAGGCCAAATGTGATTAAAAAACCATGCACAACCTATTTATTACTCCTACTTCATAACTCTTTTTCAAATAATTTGGTTTAAAATAAAGAAAGCATACACAACTCTAAAGAGAGAAAGAACGCAGTGAGATCACCTAGGAAATTGTTGTCTCAACATCTATTACATTAGAAACACTTCTAAATTTAGACACCCCAGCATTTAACATGAGCCAGAAAAAAGAGAAACAAAGCCAGAAAAGTGCTCATATTTTAATTACTATCAACAGTAAACCTTATTTTCAGCTATGCTATCCCAAGCAATGACCTACAAGCCTCAAAACTTCTATTAAAGTCCTCACAAACTATTTGCTGAAGAGAAGCAAGCATATATTTCCCTGGTTGTACAATATGACACATACACTTTTGGGATGGGAGAGGAAGTTATAAACTATCCATAATCCACCAGGGAAAATCTTTCTTCTTTGAATCAAGAACAGGGTTCATAATAAATTCCTTCACTATTGTATTATATAATCTCATTGGTAGTATTTGTCCAAACTTTTCCAGTGCATTACTTTGTGTCACTGCAATTTACTTTGCATAAAGGGAAAAAAAATCCCACAGAGAATTTAAGAGTATATACAGAAACTGCTGAAACTTTTCACATCCACTCTCCTTATACTATTACTATTCTTGAATTTTCAGAAGCAACGACCTCACTTTGGCACCATCAGAATCTCACCTTTGGCTCTAAGTGGTAAGGCAACCCTATTAAAACATCAGGGTGTTCCACAGCAGCATAAAGGATCCTTATCAATGTGCCCAGGCACTATCAAAGACAAGGTCAGAGTAAAATTGTCACTGCAAATGTGAATAGACAGCACGTGGAGCTCACCTGTGCAGTCAGTGGGCAGGGCACCCACATGACCTCTGCAGACATCCTACTGAAGGCAATTTAGCGAGCCCTTCAGCAGTGCTTGATGTAACATCAATAACATCATTAGCTGAGCATGGAAGAGCTCAGATCTGGCTAACAAATGCAGGGTTTGGGCTTTCAAAACATCTGCTATCAAAAACAAACAAAAACCTATCTTTCAACCAAGTCTTGGTCAGCTCCTTGATGAGCTGTACTGTGACCCAAGAGGAAGAATATCCAAATCCCACAAATCAACACCATCGACTCTTGGAGGCAAATATATCATAGAATGGTTTGGGTTGGAAGAGACCTTAAAGATCATCTACTTCAATCTCATGGCCATAGTGGACTGCCTCTCTTCTCCAGGTAAAAACTGACAACTAATTAACATGTGCAGCAATTCATTACTTCCAGACACTCAGAATACCCTCAGTAGGGATCTAACGTGAGACAGTGATGGATGCCCAGGTCCTGAGCACCACAAGAATGATGCTTTCTGCCAGCTCCTCAAGGGACTGCAATACTGGAAGAAGCAACTGCACCATCAACTCAACATCAGCTAAAACTGATGCAAAGCGGATACTATGCAAAGGGGAGGTCTTACAGCATCCTCCATCTCTGGCCATCAATTGCCACCTCCTGTCTTCAGATGATGCTATTGCAAGTGCTGAAGCAGGACAGCAGTTAGCATGCTGATGGGTTTTTCCCAATTGCCAGCCTGATCCATGATCTGATCCAACTCATAGTCAGCAGAGCCAGCATAAGCAATGCAGGGGATGGTGCAATCAGGAACAGAAAGAACAGATTCCCCATCTTCTGCTGCAGCAAAGACTCTGCTGTCTTGCACTGAGATTCAGTTTCTACTTTCCCATCAGCCCCAGGATTGAGAAACACACTTATCTTATTTCATCTGGCTGATTAGCACCCATTCCTGTCACAAGCCCATGTGATAATCACTTACTAATACAAGTGTCATGACTGACTGTAAAACATCTGGCTCACCCTGTGCATTAAGTGCTAGACAGACACTGCAGAGAGCAGCAAAATCCAGTAAGTGCTTACAAACTCACTTTTTATAAAACCCTGCATGTTGTGCTATTCCAGCTATGGTGTTTATTGTTGTCCAAAGCAACAATTATGCAAACACTTGGGCACTTGCTTAATTCTTCTGTCACAAACTACTCCATTACACTTAATGGATTAATTAGCAAAGGCTTATTTTTACCCAGAGAGTGGAGGCTCCCAAGGCTACAGGCAGAGTCACGGGACAGGCTCCCAGGGGGAGGCGGGGAGGGGGAAAAGCACCTGGGAGCACCTACATTGCAGCTCCACAAGCAATTTTGGCAGCAGTATCAAGTTTTGCCAGCTTAAAAAAAGCTGCACTACCTTCTCCACTCCCTCTTTCCTCCTCTCTTAGCCCCCAATGAACCAAATCATGGAATTGATCCAGATTAAAATTACATCTGTTTTTTGCTCAGTGCCTAGATCCAGATCACCACAGGACAGCGTAAGTGCTCACGCTGCTATGAATGGGGAAGAGTCAGACCTCGGCAGAGGTTGCCAGCACAACCCCATGTTGCAGCACTTTAAACCACCCAAAGAGCAATCACAGCCCAACTCTGTAGTCCCAGCCCTGCTACAGTTACCTGACACTGAAATAAGAGCAATAAGGGTGGTCCCCCCTTCCTCCCTCCATCTCCCTTCCCTCTCCCCACAGCACTGGGGTTCAGCATTTCTCCCAGACACTCCTCTGGGAAGGCAGAGCTTGCAAAGAAATCCCCCCAAAAACTCTGGGGCTGGATTAGGTTTCTGCTACATTGGCTCCTGGAACTGGCTTTCCACAGGGTCGGATGAGCTGGCATAAAGGAGAGGATGCACTGGGTCCACAGTAGAGCACCCAGAGCAAGATGACTGTTTTTCCCAACTACAGAGAGCAAGCCTGGCCAGGAACAACCGCTGCCTCCCACAGGGAGCAGCCAAGAAGTAAACCCATTTGCAGGACTGTAAGTCTCACTCATGCCAAAAACATAGAAGCACATTATTGTAAGTTTAGTTAGATAAAAAAAGGTCATACAAAGTACTGGTTTCCTTTCACATTCTTTGCATATACAAAGATCCCAACGGTTCCAGGAGGATTTTCCTGTATAGCCTTACTGAAAGCTGATTAAAGAAAATTACCATTAATCCCACTAGTAACTTAAAACAAAACGTTAAATTAATTTCAGTGGGAGTTCTGGCCGTGTACAAAACCCAGCACGATACCCTCAGACTCATACACATTGCTCCCTTGGGAAATGACAAGAACTCTGCAGACATATGAAAAGGCGAAATTTACTCTACGTTATTAGAACTCGGTACAAAACTCGCCAAACGATCTGCACCACTAAAACTATTTCCATAAACCCCGACCTTTTGAAATTGNAGACCCAGACCCAGACCCCGTCCGCCCGCTCCCGGCCGCAGGGACGCGCAGCGGAGGACAAGGTCTCACCGCAGACAGACCCTTGGGAGCGCCCGCCGGGGCTGTCAGGCCCCCGCCCAGCACCCCCTTACCTGTCCGCGGGTGCGGAGCAGCCCCGCGCACTTTGTCTCCGGCTGCCAGCGGACAAGTTTCTGCCCCCACTTCGCTCCTCACAGCCACAGCGACGCTTTCCCCTCCCGCTCCCTCCGTTCGTCCGTCCGTCCGTCCATCCNGGGTCCACAGTAGAGCACCCAGAGCAAGATGACTGTTTTTCCCAACTACAGAGAGCAAGCCTGGCCAGGAACAACCGCTGCCTCCCACAGGGAGCAGCCAAGAAGTAAACCCATTTGCAGGACTGTAAGTCTCACTCATGCCAAAAACATAGAAGCACATTATTGTAAGTTTAGTTAGATAAAAAAAGGTCATACAAAGTACTGGTTTCCTTTCACATTCTTTGCATATACAAAGATCCCAACGGTTCCAGGAGGATTTTCCTGTATAGCCTTACTGAAAGCTGATTAAAGAAAATTACCATTAATCCCACTAGTAACTTAAAACAAAACGTTAAATTAATTTCAGTGGGAGTTCTGGCCGTGTACAAAACCCAGCACGATACCCTCAGACTCATACACATTGCTCCCTTGGGAAATGACAAGAACTCTGCAGACATATGAAAAGGCGAAATTTACTCTACGTTATTAGAACTCGGTACAAAACTCGCCAAACGATCTGCACCACTAAAACTATTTCCATAAACCCCGACCTTTTGAAATTGTCATTGTTCAAGCCACTGTTTCCCTTTTCACCTCTCGCTTTGAAAGCTCACCCCCCGCGATCATCTTTAAACCAAGACCCGCGCCGGCAAACCTTTTCATTTTGCCAACATCCCGACGGGCCTTTTCTGAAGCTGCTGAGCCCAGGGCGGCACTGCGGGGGCGAGGTTCCCGTGCGAGCTCCCCCGAAGTGCCGGGCACAGCACAAGCATGTGGCAGCTGCCGGACTGCCTGCAGGGGCTCGGAGGAGCCCGGCTATCCCGTGGATAGCGGCCGGCGCGGGTATCGCGCCCGGAGCCGGAGCTCCCCGCGGAGCAGCCGCGCTGCCCCGGGCCCCCAGCGCTGCGCGGGGCGCGGACCCGACCGCGGCCGCGGCTCTTTGTTCGCCGGCGCCAGCGCCCGGAGCGGCCGCGCCCCGCGGAGCCGG
>VWZS01003477.1:2923691-2972461 GCA_013397075.1 Rhabdornis inornatus
GGGGCGGCGGCCCGGAGCGCCCGCCCCGCCCCGCGGTTCCCCGGGCTGTGCCCGTACCGGGATGCCCTGGGCTGGGCCGGTACCGGCGGTACCCGCGAGTTGTGTCCGAGCGGCGGGGGCTGCCGGGCTGGGGGATGTGCCCGCCCCGGTGGTGCCCCCGGCAGGGCTGGGCGAGCTCACCTGTACCGCCTGCCCCTGCAAGGGCAAGCGAAGGGTGCGGGATCCAGGCGTTGCCGCCCCATCCTCTTCTGTTTGCCCGAGCAAGCCCTCCTGTCTTTTAGTCTTCGTTTATTTACAAACTTTCTGCAAGTTACCTAGCCGGTTAATGCAACAGCAGGAGAAATTGAACCCAGGAGGAACATCACACCTCTTGGGTTTTTCCACGCACAAGTATTTAATGGAAGAGAAACCACCTGGGAGAGCCTTTCTGAGAGGGGTTACACAGCTAAACAAACTCCGAAGGGAAGGCTCCAGCGGCACAGTTGCCATTCTTGCAGGTGTTTAGGAAGACTGGGACAGGCCCCTGTCTCTGCACAGCAGACGTGTGAGAGCAGAGAGGGGCAGGCACACCGCCTGCAATTGTCTGCTGCCTTCGGTTCTCCTGGTATGTTTATTACCACTACAGCACAGTGCAAGCACAGCTCTGATGTGTGTTACATAATTAACCTTTGTTATGTTGGTAACCCTGTCGTTCTCTCCTCGGGGCAGTTGTGAGTATGAGGAGGAGGGCTTGATGTTGGGATAGTCAGTTGTTGTTCCCCTGACAATTTTTATTTTGGTTTCTCTCCAGGAAAACTAGATCAAAAAGGTTCTTTGCCCTATACAGCAGCGTGGTGAACATTGTGGTAGTCCTTTGTTCCCCAGGTAATCTGTGCCACAGCCAGCCCTTAAAATTTTCTCCTCCCTGACAGGCTACACCTTGCCTTCAGAGAGGCCCAGTGCATCAGAATAGCAAAACTGAGCGGAAGGGAATCGCTACAGGAAGCTGAACTAAGAAGCACAGGACATGTATTCATGGTAGACTCAGCTGTTTAGACAATACAGTGTGTTAGAGTTTTCTGCTGGCTTCCTGCCTGCAACATTTTTTCTGTAACGTAGTGAGAGATGGAGTCATCAGCATCACAGTCTGTCAGGACAGAAGAGACTCTTCTGGCCAACAAGTGCTTTCAGTCAGAGAACACTACCTGTCCATCACAGCACACCTACGTGTACTGTCAGGAGGGGTACTGACAGCACTCCTGCCCTACAGCCTGGCTTAGCCAATTGGGATTATGACATTTCAATGAAGAAATCTATCCTGTGACTATGAACTCTTTATATACTAAACACTAAATATTTCTAAGACTGAGTGGTAACTCCCACAAGTATGGTTTCTCCTACTGATCTTGCAGATGCTAGATGTAGTGTCTAGAGAACTAGGAATATATCTGGTTGTTATTGCTGATAGAAGGAAGCAGAGGAACATTGCAAAACTATTATATTATAAGCATTTTTTTATTATGTTAGGGAAAAAGAGAGGCATCAGGTCAAGTATCAGTCAAAGATCAGGCTTTTTCATTGTGCTTAGTGTAATCACTCAGAATTGAGTAGACCTTCCCCATAGGGTGGAAAGAGTCTGCTGAAGCTTATGTAGGGAGACATCTGCACCATGTTCTATTTTAACCAATGTCTCCGTGGACTGGGGGCTTTGTTGCGTAATTAATATGTTTACTTTGGGGTTGGGGTGTTTATCCTGTTCCAGATCACCTTCTTCCCCCCTGTTGACTGCTTTTCTCCTTTACACAACTGCAATTAGAATATTGTTTTGCCTTTGTGCAACACCCCTCAATAAAGACTCTAGGGACAGACTGTCAACTGGTGACCATGATGTTGGCTCTATGCACCGAGCAGGAGATGGAGCAGAACAAATCCATGGAGAGCTGTTGGAAATAATCAGTGGCAGTACTGCTAACATGGCACATGAAAAAGTCATACAAAAAGTCATGTGGAAGCTCTTAAAAAGTATTTGTTCTTGAACAGCTAGCTCTCAAACTTTCAGGATTGTGCCAGGATTGTGTTCCCAATTTATTTTTCACAGGCCTGAGAGCTAACTACTTACTTTTAAAAAGAAATAGAAGCTTGGATTGTCTCATATTCAAATAACTTCTGGAACCAGGGATTTAAAAACAAGCTGACTATCATTAAAAATGCTCATATCTGTGGCACTGGTAGTACAGCAGAAGTGGTGAGGGAGGCATTATTGCCCCTCTCAGCCACACACCTTTGTTTTGCTGTAATGGATTATGTTTATAGTAAATTCATATTAGTGGCAAATCCAGTTTGTAGTGTACTCCAGAGATTAAAATCTTTACATTTGCAAAGTGCTGAACGAGTTGCCTATCAAAAAAGACACATGAAAATGTCATACCAGAAACTATCATCTGCTGTCATGAATATTTAAAGCTAGTGTCACTGTCACATGCTACACACTGTAAATTTCCTCTAAAGGCCACCATTAAAATTCCTAAAAACATCACAAAATAATACTCCCTTGCAGACTTGTGTATTACGGTGTTTTGTGTTCCCAGGTCCAGCCCTTACCTCATGACTCACTCAAGCAAAACATCTATTGAAGTAAATGGGAATTTGGCAGGAAAAAAATATGGAGATGGGCCAAAATCAAAACAGGGATGGAAACACTCTGGTCTTTTAAGGTAGTTGGATTCCTTATGTGGACCCAAAGTTTGCTGTTCAGAGCTTAATTCTCCCGTGAGATTACTGGAGGACTTCCGATGGGCCTTTGGCCGGCGTGTCTACCTTACTAAGTAGGCTTTAGTGAGCACCATCTGTGGTTGTTCCTCGTGCAGACCACGTTCCCAAGGTACACAGTAAAGTGTTATTTGTGCAAGAATATTAAGTTCCCCCTTTTGTCCCTGTATTCCTTGGCTTTCCCTCTCAAGGAAGTGTTACATTAGAAGTTTTCTTCGATCTTCACCACTTTGATCCTCCTGCCTTTGGTTTGCTGTGGAGCAGCATGTTTGACTGACTCAGTGCTTGCATGGATTTCCTCTCTGTGGCTGGTGTTCCTGTTTATCCTCCAAGTGTGTCTCTCTCTCCCTTTTAAGTAGAGAAATCCTTTATCTGTCCCTTCCTGACCTCCCTGTATGTATGGCTCCTGGGCATCTGCTTTACTTTTGTTCTCTGCTCTCTGGCAGCCATCCGTCCGTGTCCCATTCGGCTGCAGCAGCTGGGCATCACTGGGTCTGCCTCTGCCTGTCACCCTGACTGCTCCTGGGAATCCACACCCCCAGCACAAGCGGTGCAGATATGGAGCTGCCTGTTCTCTAAATATCAACCCACAAAAACACAGTGTTCTGCCAGTCAGGAGCCTGGGACCCCCAAATATTTAGAATCCTTCTATCCCCTCTGTTCTTCTAGGCAGAAGACACACATAGACAATTTATATCTTTGTTATTTAAAAATTATATACATGATGCAAACCATCTACATCCTCTGCAAATGCACTTTCTTTCAACATATTTAATGAAACACAATTCCTAAGAGTATTTGTAATTAAGACAGAGCACATTTTCACTGAGGGTAAATTAGTAAAGGTGAATTAAGGAATATGAAAATGTTTCTCTTCTATCCTCTGCATGCGCATACACGCACAACACACACAAACACACGTAGGGGAAAATGACCATCATGAAAACAGTGTTTTGGCTTCTGTGCCCCCTCTACTGGCTGGCCCCTTTATGTGTCTGTATTAACAAACATATTTCAAAAAAGTTATATTGAAATTATTGATGATGCTGGCGCATTAACAAAACTGGCCACACTAATAAAAGTATTGCAAAGAATAAGTTTCCTTACCAATCCTGCAAAATGGAAATTCATAATTATTTGTTCCAAATAAATATTCGCACTCAATTTCAAAATGTTAAAATAAGAAATGTTGAAAGCTGACAGAGCCGTGCAAAACCTCCTAAAGATAAGAGCATCTTCAAAACAAGGATGTGTGTGGATGGGAGGTTGTATTAATTTTCTTTGCAATTTCCAACTTTTCAATGTAAAAACTTCCTCCTTTTGTATTTTTCCCCATCAAAAACAAATTATGTAAACTTATTCATGACTCTGTATGCTATATACATCCAAATATACACATATGTATATTCATATATGTACACATATGTATATTCGAAGATAAATGATAAAAAAATACAGAGAGATAAAATTAAATATTTGATACAGGCAAAGGCATGTACAGAGGGAAACAGATGAAGTCATAAAACTTAGATAACAGTTCCACTAGAGCCATGTACAGCATCTTAAAGACCTGTACTGAAACCAGCATGAGTCTTACTGACATCAGTGAGACTGGGCTTTACCAGGCAGAAGATTTGAACAGGAAGGCAAAGCCATTCAAAGCACATCCAAACCCCTGCAGGCCCACTAGTTCCAGTGAAGGTATGGAAAAGGACCAGAGATGACCTAGCTGCGGGGCTGAGATGACTGGAGAGTAACATCTGCAGTTGTTCTAAGAGCTTGAGCTGGGACATTTGAGAGAAAAAAAAGTAGATTGTCCCACTACCAAGCAGTTTTTTGACTACTGAAAGAGAAGGTGTGTATTGTTCAAGTAGATGAAGTACAGTTTAATTCAAGATGTTGCATATCAAGAACAAAACGTATCTTTCTTGAAAAATGCATTTAAATGTAGGTAGCTATTCTGCAGCTTTATAATTTTAAAAACAGCAGAAAAATTAGAAGGAAAATAGAAAGCTGATGGCCTTGAAGGGAAAATGGGTGACCTGCCTAAACCCCTCTTGTTCATGCCCCCATGTGAGACTTACTGCAGACAAGGCCCATTGCCATGACGTTATTCTCAGGAAATGTTTTCCACATGACTAGGTACATGGGACTATATCACTGCAAGATAAAGCCACTTCTTTGCATTGATAATGCAAATGAAAGCAATGATGCTCTGATCTTTAAAATAAGCAACACATGGGCTAATTCTGCTGAACTTGACTTAAAGTCTCTTGCAGTTCCTGCAAGCACAACCCCTCCTCCCCTGCACTCACCCTGCAGCATACATGGCTCAGCTCATCACCAGTCTGGTATTATTTCAGAACCCCTTGCTGTTAATTCATGTGAACAATACAAGAACAAAAATGTTTTCTTTTTCCATCCTCTAGGCACTGCAGCAGCCAGGGCAGTCAGGGAGCAGTGCACTGCAGGTGTGTGTGGAGTCTCTCAGAGTACCCCCCTGTACCACACCTCCAAGTCCATGTGTCCTCCCCTGGGCAGGAGACGCTCGCCAAGCCTGTCAGGTCCTTCTCTCCTCAAAACCCCATTGCCCGCACAGAAAATGCCCTGGTCAAAGTGTTCAACAAACCAGCTCTCCGAGGCCAATCTGGGGTGCTAGCATCTTTCTGGCATAACAAATCCCCCTCAGAAGCCCTTGCCTGAAGCCTGTAAAGCCAGTACAGCTTTATGCTGAATTGTCATGTTCATCTCAAGTCCAAAGAGGAACATCATTTCAAAAATGACAGTTACGTGACTGCATCCTCTGGTGAAGACTGCTTGCCCTGTTTGGAAACGGCAGCCTCTGGAAAACACAAAGTCATCCCTGATTTCACAGTTTCCAAAAGGTCTGCTTCAA
The DNA here is from genome assembly GCA_013397075.1 of Rhabdornis inornatus. Lineage (NCBI taxonomy): Eukaryota > Metazoa > Chordata > Aves > Passeriformes > Rhabdornithidae > Rhabdornis > Rhabdornis inornatus. Next base: position 2,929,336 of record VWZS01003477.1, read on the forward strand.
AGCTCCCTGTGTGCAATGCAAAGCTGGGCCCCTCAGCTTATTCAAAATGCTAATTTCACTTCAAGATACTAATTTCACTTTAGGATACCAAAACTTTGAGTTTAAGCACATTCTCAAAACATTGGATAGATGACTGGTGAGAGTCTGTATTGAAGTCTTTCTCAAGCTTTTATCATGTTTGGACATTATCATTTTTCAAGTCAGAAGTGGCAGAACCACCAGGAGGGCTGACCCAACCCCCCCTCTCTCCTAACCCGTTGGTGCTGATACCATCACTGGTACAAAAGACACCACAGTCACATCATATCTTATCTTCCAGGGCAGGGTGTTTACAGTCTCTTCACTTGCCTTATTGTATTAGCACATGCCAACCTGCAAGACAGCTCCTAAAAGTGGCTGTGCTTTCTATCACTTCATTTGGGTGTCAGCATTTAGTTTGTGTGCTCATTCTGGTCTTTTCTTCTTCTACTTCCATTGATTTCTATTGTTACAATGGTAGTGTATAAATCCAGTTGCCCTGGCAATTATTTGCCCCTTATTGCTACAAAAAAGAAAAGAGTAGTTTCTGCTCTCTCCCTTGCTACCAGCAGACATGACTGCAAATAGAGTGAAGAGTCAGATTTATTATGCAGAAATATGGTAATTTTTACACAGAAATATGGTATTTTTTTACACATTAACTTTATAAAACTTAAAAATTTGTTTAAAGGAACTTTGTAAAGGTGCTTTCTTCCTTGCAATTTCGCATCTGTATTTATCTGTAAAGAAAGCATATAAGCAATGTTATATGAGTAACGTTCTAGATAATTTTCCTTTTAGTCCTCAATATTGCCAAAGCATGTTTAATATATTATTTTAAAATGGATAATCAATGCTTGCTTGAACGTATCTTTCTTCATATAGACATGCCTTTATAAACTGACTAGAACAAGGTCTCACTTCATACGATCAACTCTATATGGCCAAGATTTTTGGCACTAACTTTTAGGCACAGTATACTCATTTCCATGGTTTTCATTCCCTGTTCCTGTCTGTCCCAGCATTCACAGTCAGGCAGCTGTGACTTGGTTTTTACATTAATCCATTGCTGGCTCAAAAAACAAAAGTGTGTGCTCTAATTAGGTTCCAGATTTTAATAAACCGAAGCATGTGCCTACGTGTTGTCCTGAACCAAGATGTCACCTGCAGTCCAGCCCTAAACTTCCAGCACACAGAGAGTTTCTTTGAAGGCCTCTTAATCTAAGCAGTAACTGTCTCTGAACCTTATTAGCATGTGAAATGAAGAAAGTAAGAAAAGTGTTGAACAAATTCTGACCGCTTATATATGCAAAGTAGAAGGCTGTGTGTGTCTCAAAAGCTAATGGCTGCTTGGAAAAGTTTAAAAAAATCCAACCAGCCAAAACACACTGGCCAGATACAGACATGGGTTGAGAGATGTAAGACTGCACATTTTAGAGGAGCTCTAGATATGCCACATGTCCTAGCCTAACTTACTGTACATGACTGAACTTCTTCCTGGAACATGAGAATTATGCTATTGCTCTTTCCTATGTACTGTAGCATTTGGACTCTTAGAGCTGCCCAGCAGTGACTTATTTCTTCTGTTTGCCAGCAGTTGCTCCAGAAGGTGCTAGAGAAACGTGTCAGCATTATGTGCCTGTGAGCAGGCTGGTAACCTTTCACATAATAAGCCTGTGCCATTGAATCCCAGACCACAAGTTTCTGCAGAAGGCAGATTTTTCACAATTGAATCCTGATGAGGAAGAGAGCCTTAGAGCCTTTGAAAAGGTTGTGCTAGTCTGTGTAGTTGCTTTGCAGACAATCATGGAGCACAACAATAAGGATCTAGTTGTTTGTGACTGATGACTCGTCAGTCACAACCATGTGATCCAGAATTAAGGCAGACACCAAACTTTCCCGGTCTTCCATTCTGGATTCACACTATAGTTGCCATTTTTGTCCTTTCAAGGGCTGGCAAAAGGCAGACTGGATGGTTTGTTTGTTTCCCTTCCTTCTTAGGGATTTTTAGGGGTTTTCATCACTATGAAATCGGAGTACCTATTTCCTTTTGGACTTCCAGAGGAGGAGAGGGACATATGTATAATTCTGGTAGGAAGTTGGATGGGGTCCTTGTCAGCACAAGGAGCTCCTAGAGGAAGGAGCTGATGGGAGACAAGGACTGACTGTGGGTTCAGAGAAGAGTATCTGGTAGGAAGCTAGGGGCAAGCTGCAAGGCGCAGGCAATGCTGTAATTAAAGCACATCCTGAGCAGCAGTGGTGGATAGCACATATGGCCACAAATGAAGGTCCTGTCAACATGGAAGAGATGACACTTCATGGCACTGACCACTTGTATTAGGTGACCTGTGAGCCTTTTTACTCACTAGTCTCTGCTAGAAGGGGGTAGTTTTTTTTGGAATGACTCACAACCCACAACTGCCAGCTAATTGCACCTTTGGTGTCTGGGCCAGGAGGAGGAGTTGGTGTGGGAGCAGTCCCTAGGAGTGTAGGAGGGAAGGTGCTGCTAGGTCATCAGACACAGGCTTTTGGTAGGCAACTGCCTTTTATCTTCCTTTTATGTTCACTGAGCTTAATTTACCAGGTTTTTGTCTCCTCTGCTGTTCTAATCATTCATTACTTCATTCTTCTGTCAGTTGGAACCCTTAAATTACAAGGTTACAGGCATTCATTATCAGTTAGTATTTATCTCTTCTTGACTGTGATGTATTCTAGATTGAACTTCCTTTCTGCTCTTTTCCTTCTTACATATTCACAGATAGCAAACATATCACTCCTCAGAGAGAAGGACTTTGAAGAATTTTCTTTGGGAGAGGTGAATTTTTATCCACTTTCTGGAGAGATCAGCATTGCCAGGAAGGCTCAGTTTGCTTGTCTTCCTGGTGTGGTAGGAAGGAGCATCGCTCCTACCTGCGACATTCCAGCAGAAGTACCCCAAGGCTCCTTTGAGGGCTTGCCTGTGAGCAGGCAGGTCACTGCTGCTCTGCTCCACCCAGGGCTCAGTGAGCAGCAGCACGCTCAGAGGGACATTAGACAAGTACAATGTCTGGCCAGGGAGAGGGGTCTGGACAGGGTGAATGAGAGGAGGACTCGACCTCCTTTTTGCTCCTTCTTGGGAGGAAATGGATTGTGGTTAAGATGAAGATGAGTAAAAAAATTCTGGGTTTAGCAGGACTGGATTGCGCTGGTGTTTGTCGTGGGCCAGGGCTGATCAGAACACATTCCTTGTCTTTCTCTTAACCACGAGTCAGTTGAGCATGTTAATTTGAGATTGAGGCATTTGAAGTCAGCATTAATTAGAGCACAGCATCATATCCCCTGGACTGCATGGAAGCTGATGTGACAACAGACCTACGTCTTATCTCTTGGCACTAACCCTCTTTGGTGCTATTATATTATGGTACACAATAACAATGTACCCATAGCAACAACAGCATAAACCCCAGATCTGTTAACCACAAAGCGCAACCAAGAATCATTTTTTAAACATTTCTAACTTGCTTTCAGTCTGGTTCCTAAGGAAACAAGGCTTATGTGAACTGATATCTATCTACCCGTCCATCAGTTTTCCTCATCATCCCTACTACTACTTGCAACAGCACCTTTCGACCTTTTTAACCAATTTCAAACAAATGTAGTGAAAGATATTTTAAAACTGCCCACATTTAGTGTAAAACTCTTAAGAAGATGGAGAAGTGGCCACATTTATGCTTCTAGTAATGCAAAGGCAGACATCACTTCATTATTTTGTTTGCTCTGAAGGGATTTAGGAGAAGCAGTTGGCCAATTAGCAGTAATGCAGGTGACTGCCTACACAGCAATTTCTGCATGGCTTTTGAAAAAGCCACAAAACACTCTTTTTTGCTCGGTTGCTGGGATAAGTAAAGGTAGAAGACCTGCAAATGGGCTGGAGTTAGTGGAGAAGTGGCCCAAGAAAGCTGTTAATGATAAAAGAATGTGGACATGATGGGGACACAAAATGAGCTGGTCATGGTGTTTTTGGAGGTGGAGTTGAACATAGGAAAATATGATGCAAGTTTATAGGGAAGATACAGCAGAGACCCAGAAAATAACCCCCTAGAACAGATCATCTCTCTCCTCCACCTGCCTCAGATCCATTCCCTTGCAGAATTCCACAAAAACACTCCTATCTGTTTACCACGGCTTCATCACAACAACTGGTAGGAACTACGGTTGTTGAAAGAAAAATACTGTCCGGGTTTGACTGCATATTTAATTTTCCATCTTGTATGTGCTTTGGAAGCTCTTGAAAAGCATCAGCCTTAAATATTATATGTTGGCTGGAGTTCGAAACCCAGGAGCAGTTTAGGCCCTTTGGGTTTTTTCCTTTTCTTCCCCCACTCTCTCAGACTCATGTAGTGAAAATAAATTATCTGTCAAATGAGTATATGCTACTTACTTTGCCACAAAAGTTCTGTTCAGTTCTCAAGATGATTGTTAATAATTACATGTGCAGATAAATATATACATATTAATATACGTATATAAATCTTAGAGATAGGTAGGGTACTGGTTGAGGGTTTTTTCAGGAGCACCCCTCCACGCGGCTCTGAATGGTTTCAGGAGGAGAGAACTGGTTTGCACACATTTTCCATCTGTGAATGAAGTTTGGTTTGACAGGAGACAGCTTGAAGCAAAGACTGAAACACCAAGTGTGTCAGCATTGGCCTCCTCAAGGGTACATTCTGCATTAAGAACAGCAAAGGCTGACGAGTTTTGTCTCCAGCAAACCCCAGCCACAGCCTGTGAGTATTTACGGAGACAAAACATGAATGGTAAGAGAACTAGGAAACAAGCACACAACACCCTTCCCTATTTCTGGGAGCCTTTGCTTCTTCTCACTGGAGGAGGGGACTTTGTGCTATTCGAGGGAGTTTTAAAAACAGTGGAGTGCAATTGTGCTTCCTGTGCTTTCATTTTATAGGTGTGCATATATCTAGGGGGAACAGTCCCTGGAGATAAGCAGCATCAAGAAAATCTAATGCTTTATGCACAGGACACAAGCAGCCTGAAGCATATTTCGTTATCAGATCCCTCTGCAAATATTGAATAACCAGTTGTCACAACGAGCTACAGGGGAATACAATCAAACTATGTGATTGGGATTTTTCCAAACCTCAAGTAGATGGTGTTGAAAAGTGTTATCTAAGGTCCAGACTACCTACAAATAAAGACTTCCAAGATTCATGTGCAATTTGTGATCACACAGTGGATTTCTGAGGATGGGTTTTGCCATGTAAGTTACAGGAAAGGTCCTTCCTAAATGAATAATTTACCCCCACAACTGACATAAAAAAATCATGACAATATATGATTGGACAGAGATGGATCCAACTCAGAATTAGTGTGAAGAGAAACTGATATCTAGCATTGTTTACCTTGTAGGACTGGGAACAGTTCCTTGCTTTGTGCAAGCAATTTGCTGTAAAGCCCACAAGATGGATAAAAAAGCCCCTGACTTGAATGAAAGACTAATAAAAAATTTTCTTTGCTTGGCTTGGAATTTTTTTCTGTTGTTCTGGTATGCACATGTTGGGTCAGTAGCATCATTATTTTTGGTCACTTATTCCTAAACCCCATGAGGGTAGAACAATTAAAAAATAATAATCTGTGGATTTCCAGTGAATTTCTTCATGATGACAGAAAAATGTGTAGGCCTGGTTTTGTGTGCACCAGACACATTTCTAATTCTCTCACCCTGATAAATTGAATAAAGTGTCTAAAGCCATTGTACTTTTCATAATTCTTGAAACAGCTTGAAAGGAAGCTCTAAGTCTCCCTTGCCTACTGAAGTTCCCCTGTGCTGACTTGCATTATTGCCACCCTTCCCTTGGCTTGAGAATCCTTAATACACACTCTGTCTTCAGCGCCAGGAAATGCACAAATACCTTCAGTGCAAAAGGGCAGAGTGTAAGAGTATGAAATATGTACATGTGAGCATGCAACTCTGCTCACCTTTGCTAAAGGTACTGATTTAATGCACTCTTCATGGTTATTCTGCAATAGCTTAATGGGCCATAAAACCAGTCCCACCCGCTAGGGAGCCTTCACAATTGTCTTGCTGTCCAATACCCAGTATCTAAAATTAAATAGAAAACAAACAGCATCATGCACAGATAGAGACTCCTTGACTAGCCAACTTCCTCTGCAATCAAAATATTTCCCTATTTTTTTTCTTTACACTCTATTCCTTCTTCCTCTGTTGTGTGTTTTGTTTTCTCTTCTGAAATGTCACGACAGCAGACAGCCCATGAAACATCAATGCCTTCTCTTCAAGTACTCAGAAATCTCCTGCCACAATAATTAGTTTGAATTAGATGACTAATTGCAGGGAGTTCTGCCTAGAGCAGGAGCACTATGAAAGGGCTATATAGAAATGCAAGTGTAAGTGAAATGTGACTCACAGTCACACTTGGACTTTTTCTGCAACTGTGTCAACACAATGCCTTTTTTACACATTACTGATGGTGAACTTAGCTGCTCAAGTACAAGAATAATCTAGCCTAAAGCCACACACATGCATCTTATAAGGTTATACAGCACCATAGTTTGGTTTATTTACCTAATGTCTGCTTCCTTTGCTCTGAATAGACACCAGGGTTTGCAGAGTACAGCAATGATATCTTAAAATTTACAATGGATCTGAGGTCTTGGGCCATGGAAAGAAGAACTGGGATTCAGGAGCTGTGCTCTGTCATGGCACAAACTCTCTCTGGTTGTATCCACATGTCTAAGTTAAACAGCAACAGGAAACTCTCCACTGCAGTTGGTTGATAGGGCTTGAGCTTAATTTTATTAGGTCACTGGAGTCATGACCAGCACAGTTTTCCCTCCCAAACTATCTGTGGGCACATGTAGGATAGGCCAAGTACCACTCACCATGAGCAGTTTCAGTCCAGCATCCTGGTTTTGGGAGCAGAAGAATTTAAGACCAGGGACATGATTGCCTTCAGTCCAGAGAACAGTCCCAGGATTTAATTTAGTAGTATAGCTGTAGCCCATGCCCCCTGAATCAGTGAGTATACAGTAGATAAAGAGCAAAAAGGTGATTGGGCACTGGAACAGGTTCCCCAGGGCAGTGGTCACAGCACTAGCCTGACAGAGTTCAAGGAGCATTTGGACAATGCTCTCAGGTGGGACTCTTGGGGATGGTCCTGTGCAGGACCAGGAGTTGGATTTGATGATCCTTGTGGGTCCCTTCCAGTTCATCTGATGCTGTGATTCTGTGGTGAGATTTATGTTGCTTACCTAGCTTGAAGTGAATTTGGGACTTAATCTATTCAAGTGTTCTGAAATTTTCTATCAGGAATTAAATGGCAATTATTTGTCCCCAAATCTATTTCATATACATATATTATGGAATATAGTATCTATTCCTAAGTAAAAACTTTAAAGAGAGTTACACATGCTGCTGTTTAAGTAAGGTTTCTGTGTATGCTTATTCCCTGATAAAAATCCAGCCATTTCCAAGCAGGCATGCTCAGTTACTTGCTTATCTTATATTTGAGTGAGTTCTTCCTTTTCTTTCTTTCTTTTTTTTTTTTTTTTTTTTGCTACCATGCGAGAACTGTGCGTAACAAAGCCTATGGGTAATTTATAAACCCGAAGGGAAACATACTAAGTTACACATATCAGCAGTTTCCAGCTCCCAGCAAAGCAAAAAGTAGGGTTTTTGGAAGCAGTGAATAGTAACTGAATTCTGGGGAGTGCTGCTATCTAGAGAGATGGGAAGTGGACAGGAGGGATGTTCTTGGATCACATGTTATGCTGCACCCAGGAAACTGCAGATAATAGTAGTGTTTCTGATACTTGTAAAGGCTCTGCAGCCCTAAGATAGGGCTAGGACAAAGCAGAGGGAGCAAGGGGAAAACCACTGAATGGAGCAACCAGATATTACAAGGTGGGTATTAAAGAAATTCCCATTAAAAAATTATGCCAAAAAGCACCCTAGTCTCCTGTCAGCATATTTTTTATACAGCTAAGATCACTATAGTAATTTGTATTTTGTCTTTGACATGGCATCTGTCATTCCCCCTTTCTGCATGTGTTGCTCAGTTACTCTTTTCAAACTATCAGAGAAGACTCTAAGGGTGAGCTGGAGCTCATTGCAGCTATTGAAAGGCTTAGAGCTTATATACCTTTGTACTTCAAAATAATTTAGTTGAAAACTGGAGTATGGACACAGACTTCATTCTTGGAGGGAGGCAAGGGGAACATACATAATTTGTCAGATTTATTCAGATTAATGCTAGGCTTCACTTCCTTCCCTCTTCTCTTCAATTTGGTTTTACATCCAAACCAGCCTGGATAGGAAGATAGAACGCTGAAAGATGAGCAAAGAAACTACATAAGCCAGGTGGGTGGGAAATTATCTGTCCCTTTCCTCCTGCTTCTTCTAGCTCACTGGCTGCATGGGGCCAGCCTGGAGAAACTTAAGAAATCAGGACAAACTCTGGACAAGACATTCCTCATCCTCAGGTGCTTTGGGGGACTGTAATGAGAAAACAGCTAGGAGTAGCCTATGAGAGTCTTTGTTCTTACAAATTACCACATGGCATCTGCTTTGCATCCCGTCTCCACCTCACTCTGAGCAGCTGTTTCTTTACATGGAAACCACAGAACGGATACTGCAGAAGCAACGACTTTCAAATGCTTTGTGAAATGCTTTTGTCCAAGGCTGAAAGGTGAATGGACACAGACCTGAGGGGAGACATGGCTCCAAATTGCCACTATCCATTGGGAACATGCCATTCTTTCCTCTTGTAACCTCCCATAGAAAATTGAGAGCCAAACCAGGACCTGCCATAACACAACTACTGCACAGTACCTTGACTACATCTCTCTGTTCCTTGCCCTGGAAATAACCATGCTTCAAAGTGCAGTGTCTGGCCCTACTTTTCATTGAGGCTGTACTTGGGAGCACTGCTATGCAGCAGGGCATTGGAGCTCTATCTTCCATCCTCTGGAGGATGAAGAACATGCATCTTCATGCTGTCATGCTGGTTTTAGTCTGGTGGAGCTCATCAGTGCTCAGTAAAATTGCACCAGCGTAAAACTGGCATAATGGTGCAGAGCATCAGGCCTGCAGGCTGCAATTTGTTCTGACATAATAGGATAAAACTATTTGTCTTCTATATACTCTGAAGTGATAGATCTGATGAAATGTGTCAGAATAAAGCTCTGGAAAGTGAAGTCCTTTTTCTGTCCATTAATCGGGCACAGAATGGATGGGAAAGCAAAAGGTTCACCAGCCAGGCTACGTGCTGTTCTCCCAATATGCCTGCATCAAGACCTGGGTGTGCCCTCTCCCATGTGACAGGGTAGTTTTGTTTCCTTGTCCATTTATTTCCTGGCATCTCCGTGGATATCCCCGGGGGGGACACCAGTCAATGTCAATGTCAGTTGTGATGCTGCCTTATTGTGTTCTGGAAATATATCCTAGAAGTGTATGGGCAGCCCTCACCCCTCATAACAATTGGATAACCTACTTCCACTCCTTACTGACCTACTTATTTGCACACTGGTGACCTAGATATGGTCCCACTAAGGTTTTCACCATGAATGAGCTGGGATGTGCACATTTCACCAGCATCAATTTGGTGCTACAGAACACCCACTCGGAGAGAAAAATCACATGAAAAAGAGTAGCAATGAAATGAAAGAAAACATTATCTTTGCCTCTTCTTATGTTTTTAGACAGGGATCATTTGCAGCAAGAGGAAGGACTGGGATGTAAAGAGTAGTGATGGATTAGCAAGCGGCAGAGAAGAGTCAACAGAATGTGAGAAAGAGAAATTGTTATGATTCTGCAGTTTAGTAATCCTTCATTGATACAGTCTTCACCAACTATCATCATGTTAAGTCTGAAGAACATCTGTTGTTCACAACTCGAGTTTTCAACACCAGTAAATGATGAGGAAAAGCCTATACAGTGCAGTTTCACACGAGGTGTACTGCTATTTTAGCCCAGTTATCTATTACCTGAAGCAATTATCTTCCTCTGTTATATATTGAATTGATAGAAATTCTGCAGTGATTGGCATTCCTATTTCTGGGTGGCATGCATCCTCAGGAAGCAGAAATTAATGCCTGTCCATGAGTCTGGATTACTGGGACAGTCTGGTTGTTGCTACAGGATATGCAAGAAATTAGACCCATTCCCAAATGCTGACCTTGCAGTATTTGATGTGAGAATAATCATCAAATCTCTACCCTTGTATCTATATCAGGAGCAGGTCTACATCACAGTTCACAGTGTCAGAACCTCCTGAAGTCTCATGGCAGGAGAAAAAATAAAGTTTCTAAGCTTTATGAACACTCATTTTTGTACACTGTGAGAAACGGATGTCCACCCTCACTTTCTACTTTCCAGGTCCTTGTTGTAAACGAGCAGTTTTTGTAGCTCATGGTATATAAGAAACTGGTACTGCTAAAGCATCCTATCTGGTGGCTCTTGGTGGCCCAGATACTGGTATCAGTGCTCTCTGGAGAAACCCTTCACACTCAGCTAGCAAGGGGCTAGCTTTGGGTTTGTGGTGAGACAATTTCGCTACTCAACCAGTGGACTTCTCACTTCGAACTTGCTACATACAATCTTTTCACTGCTCATCTCTCTTGACTTTGGAACACACTCTAAATCCATAATCTCAGTAACATAATTTAAAACAGGAGCTGGAAGCCAGTAAACATCAAGCTGGCCAGAATGACCTCAGGTCTTTCTGGCATTGTCTGTTGTTATGCATGTCACTGGTGTGATGTTCATACACTGTCCCCTGCTTGGCTGTTTATATCTGCCAAACAGGAGCTCAGGAGATCCCCTTGGGTTCACTGCCCTGGGATGCACACAGTTATCCCTGGTCCTCATCATCCTTTTGGGGTGAATGTGGCAGAATGCAAAAATGTACGCTGCCTTTTGTGTCCTCATTAGGCCCTAGAACCAAATCCAAAGTCAAACCCAATCTCTTTCCCCAAAGAGTAAGATTTGCTTTCGGCAAAATTCTCCTTGACTGACTTGTTTTTCCTGACAAGTACAGCTGTATTATTCTGAAGAAATTTTAGAAGTGACCAGGTTGCTACAGCTTCTCACCAGTGCAGCACTGTAATAGTGAATGGAAGAGGAAGAGATTGGAGGGAGATGTTTGTTTACCTGCTTCACTAGAAACCATCACCCTTAATATACTTTGAAGTACTTTTTCCAATTTTACGCTACTCCACTCTATTTTTTTATCTATTTTCTATCTACAATGATTCATTCACAGAATTTAAATGTGTAGTCAGGGAGAAATGAGTTTTACGAAAGCCATTTTTCCAAAGGCACTGGCATGTGCCTGTAATTTGATGTATGATTTTGTGAAAGCTGTCACAGAGGTATCCCACATGCTCCAGCACTGATGGATCGGCATACTGGCATGACACAAATACAGTCTTTCACCACTGGCAGTGCCTTTTGACTCTGCATTTTAAACCTGGACGATTGCAAGCTCTGATTTATAACGGAGTGGCTCTGTATCACAAAATGGCATGCTTTAGGATTACATGCAAGGGAAGGACTACTGCTTTTATATCACTCCACAGTAGGGACATAAAATTTTCTTTAATACTTTTGCCCTAGAAACAGAAAGCTGTTGTGACAAGTGGTCAGCCTCTGGTGAAAGCGAAGCCCAGCGAGGTTTCTTCTGCAAGATGGAAAGCTCCTCAGTATGATGTGGACTTTAACTCTGGTCACATGTGTCAGTCTGCTACAGGTACTCTGACACCTGGTGTCAACTGCAGTTGTATCCTTTGGCAGAAAGTTGACCTTCTTTTTAACCAAGGTGAAGCATAGCCCAGAGAAATACCTCCTGCAATTGCACTATTGCAGTGACATTCACTGTGACCTGGCAGGCTGGGGCACTGCAAAGAAATTAACGTTCATGGAACCAGCAGTGTCCCCTGAGCACCTGGGGTGACTGTCCAGTCCAACCGCAGCACATGCCATGGGCATCGTCAGCTCCTGCCCCTGGTAACACTGCCTGGCAAGTGGTATATTTTTAAATCAGAAGCAGGACAGAGTACTGTCACAACATCTGGTTGCAGATCTCAGACACCAGACTGCTCTCAGGAAAAAAAAGAAATACCTGTTGCCAGTGAGTCTGTAGTCTGCTAACTCAAAGTTGCACACAAGACTTCTCGTTATCAAATGCTATTGAGAGTTTCCAGCAGCACTGGCACAATAGTAAGAGATTCCCTTCATCTCAGACAGGGAATCACCTCATCAAACCAGACACAATTTCTCTACTCTTTTCCCAACACACACACATCTCCCTTTTCTTTTTCTATTTAGTTCAAACAGTGCAGCAGGTGGGGGCAGCTTATGCAAGATGAAAAACGACACTCAAAGTTGCTAAGTAAAGCCACAGCATGGACACATGAATCAATTTGCTTTCCAAAACACATTTGCAACAAAATAAAAAGGAAACAAAAACCTGTTGGAACTTTTAATGAGGATTAAACAGATATAAGTATGGAGTAAACCTATTCCTATTCAATGTCTCCTGTATGCCAGGGCCTGCATCCAGACCAGAGCTCCACAGCTGGCTCCCAAAGGAATAAGCACTTAGCAGTTCCTCAGAAATGCATCACTGCCTGCACTGTTTCTATATCAACACATCTTCCCCTTCAGTTACGTTCAACATCTGGACATCACTGTTATGGAGCCTGATCCCTGAAAAGTCTGCAGGGATTGTCAATTCTCCCATGCCTGCTGCAGGAATCGGTGACATTGCATGGAATGGCAGCAGGCAGCTGCTGGCAAAAGCCAAGGTAATGTCACAACTCTGCAAACCACATAAACGTCACCTATTATGGGGAAACAGAGTAATCCCAAAACAGTGTTTGATAAATGCACTGCCTTGAAAGTGAAAAATACTGCAATACACCTGGCATTTGTAACACTGCTGAGAAGCCAATTTATGAGTGGTGCAGTTGCAACACAAGTATACAAATCTGTATAGTTTCTGGGAAAGGAAGGGCAATGTTCCTCTGCTATTCTGTGGAGCAATGATTATAATAGCATAAAAATATGAAAGGAGCAGGTGTTTTGTAATGTTACCAAGGACAGTTCAGTGCTAGGACAATGCTGCGGGCTGACACAGAGGTCACTGTTCATAGCACCTGCGTTTTCAGAAGAGCATGAGCTCTGTGTCTCTGCTTTGCTACATACATTTGGCCTTTGTTCTTGTTCAAAGGCAGACAGATGATAGAATCACAGTTGGGAGGGGCCTTAAAGACTTAAAGACCTTAAAGGGCAGGTAGACCTGATTGCTCAAATCCTCACCCAAACCATCCTAAAACACTTCCAGAGAGGGAAGCAAAAGTTTTCAACTGGCTCAAGTGATAATGACTGTCAAATCTTCCCGCTAATAGTTTTAATGCTGACCACCTAAAGGAGTTGTCACTGGCTGAGAACACTTGGCCATAGAACTGCAGACTTGACAGAGAGACCTCATTCCTTTCTTTTGTGTCTAAAGCCGGTGGTGAGATCATTGAAAATGCTTTCTGTCCTGGGTCCTACTGTCCTGGGGCAGACAAGTTCAAAGTTTCTTTTTCTTCTTGTGTTATGTCATTTCTCTGTTAGGTGCAGAATTAGGTACTGGAGTCACTGTCTGGCATCACTACTGGAACTGCTTTAAATTCAGTGCAGGACTGGGGTAACACTATATTTGACCTGAGAAAGACTCAGAAGGTATTTTTGGTTGTCCTGGCTCCTTCATGCTGTGACAATTCTGCTCAGTACTAACAGCAGAAGGATGAAATAGAGATAATGTTACCTATTTCAGTTGAGATGGGCTTGAACACTGAGCTTAAAATTAATTTTTTGTCCGTTCTGCCTACACACCTCATTCCAGTGTGGTGCCAGAGCAATGTGATGGGTGTTCAAATATCATGGTAGTGCCTGTGCAAAACACAGCTGAAAGCAGGAAAGGAAAGGAGATGGGTCAACAGGATACTCATGAGACACCTGAAAAATGTATATGTGTAAAGTAAATCTTAACTAGTCATGAAGAAGAGAAGGCTTTGGAGCAACCTAATTGTGGCCCTCCAGTACCTGAAGGGAGTCTATAAGAAAGGTGGAGAGAGACTTTTTTTACAAAGGCATGTAGTGATAGGGAAAGGGGGAATGGCTCCAAACTGGAAAAGAATAGGTTTAGATCAGATATTAGAAAGAAATTCTTCTCTGTGACAATGGTGAGGCACTGGAACAGGTTGCCCAGAGAAGCTGTGGATGCCTCATCCCTGGAAGTGTTCCAGGTCAGATTGGACAGGGTTCTGAGTGACCTGATCTAGTGAAAGCTGTCCTGCTCACGGCAGAGGGTTTGGAAGTAGATGATCTTTAAGGTCACTCCCAACCCAGACCATTCTATGATTCTATTATGAACACTAATTCAAAGAATGCAAAGATCCAAATGTGAAGATTCAATAGCAATGTGTTTCAGAGTGCTGCCAGTTATAACTGAAACCATTCACAAATTTTCATTAAGTTCAACGTGAGCAGTTCTTAGAATGAATCCTCACCACAAAAATCCACAAGTAGGGTGAATAGAAGTTATTTAATATTAATGTTCATGGTTGTATTAATTAAAAATGCAACTAATTATTTTGTTTGAATTATTATATGCAAACCACTGGTTAAAGAGATTGACAAATATCAGGACATTTTTTTCTTGCTATTTCAAGCTCAATTTGTCATGAGAAAACCCCTGATAATTAAAAAGTCTCAAGAAGTTTGGTTCATGAACATCCTTTCCAAATGGAGGGTAGAGCCAATAGCAGCGGTCTCAGGCCCTCAGTCCCACAACCCCAACCCTGAATAGCCGGGGAGCACAACTCTTAGTAGGAGATGACATGCCTGCAGCATTCCTACAGGTTACTTAGTAACTACCTGTGAATAATGAAGGCATCCAGAGAGAATAAAGGTCACTTTGCAAATGCAATTAACAAAGGCTGAAATTTCTGGTGAACATATTTGGGAGTGACAGCTTGGAGAAGGGAAGCTTGCAGCAAGCAACAAAATTTGTGTTAATTAGATAGTGCGCAGGCTTTGCAAATGAGCTGAAATGAAACACAATGACATGGTTAATGGTAGATGAGTGGGATGTTTAAACAAAGACTTGATGTAGGGGACTTTTGAAGTGCAGTCCTAAAACACACAAAACATTGAGGATTTTTTTTAATATCTATAAAACAGCAGCTGATTATGTATAGATGAAAAGTAATGAAATAATATTCTCAGAAGTGTCTTCTTTTCTAGATATGCTTCTGTAACTTCCATTAGCACCCACAGACTCTTAAATACACAAACGCATTAGTCATGCATCAGATCACACTGTACATTTTGTTAAGTATCCAGAGGCTGAAATGACTCATACAATCAAAATTTCTTTTCCCATGTGAATCAGATGCAAGGCTTGACATATCCCCACTGAAAAAAAAGGATGCTGTCTTTTGAGTAGTATTTTCACAGCACCTCACTTCTTTAGTGAAGTGAAGCCCTGCCTTCAGAGTAGACACACCAATTACAAAACTGCATTTAAAGAACACATCAGAACATTAGACAACACTTGTCAGTGAAAGAAGTGAAGTCTTGCTCAGCATTGTCCATCCAACATGTAGCAAATTTGCTCCACTAAGGATGAGTGCCTGATGTTACCAAAGAGGGATGGCTTTGTTTTGCAATCACATCACGGAGCATTAATGAAATTATATCAAAGGCTAGGATTAAAACTGTCCTCGTTCTTCTGCAAAGAGTCTGCTTTATCCAACATTTTTCCTTCAAAATCTTCCCTTGGTCTTCAGGTTGGGAATGAGTCATGACACGACTCCCAAGGAATTAAGGAAATCGACACATCCTATGGTGATTCACTGACAGTGGTTTTGCCATCCTCTGCATCTGTTGTAACTCCAAGCAGCGACAATTGTCAGAGGATTTGTGTTTGGCTTTTGTAATTCCTAATTCTTGTTTCTTTTTTTTTAATTTTTATTTTTTCCCCTAGGTTTCTCAATCTGTTGAAAATCTTCACCATCTGCACACCATGAAAGGGTTGCAGAATCTGGCAGCCTTCGACTGTGTCACTGTGTTTTCAAAAAAGGCAACTGGCCTCCCTGTGTGCATACGTCACATTCTGTGAGGGGGTTTGGTTTTTCTGTGTAAACATGGCCTGCTAATGACGCATGTAACCCTCTCCTTTTGCTGGAAAGGTGGCTGCAGGCACCTTCTGGCAACATTTAGAGAAGGTTCATGTGGGGTTCGGTAAAGCACAGCTGTGCTGGGGCCACTGGAGGCAGACCAGCAGTGGGACTGCAAAAATAGATGTGGGCTGGGTGAGGGAGATCCGTACAGTGCTCCTGCACTGGAAGACTGAGCTCTGGGGAGCTTGAGGAGTTTTACCTACATGAAGAGAACTTGCTCTGTGGCTGCACTCAGTCTTTCTGGGTCTGGGGGAGGCAGCAGATACATTTTCACAGCTGAAAACCCATTGAACCTGCCTTCATGGGTATGTGCTTGCAGCCATCCCTCTCCTATGACAGGCAATAAAAGCCATGGAGCCAGCCTGTCAGGCACAGGGGCTGTGTTTTCACTGATGAGAGAGATGGTTCTCTACACAAAGCACAGCTCTTGTGTTACTGAAACCTATCTGGTTGTGCAAGAGCCACATAAAGCAACCAAAGGGTTCATACTCATGAGTTCTCCTTGGAGCTCACCCACAGACCCACAGATGAAGGCACAGAGAAAAGTTGTTTCTGGAGAGAGAGGAAGACCAACTTAAATTCCAAATGCTTTAAATGTGGTGATTTGGTATAAAGATGGAGGCACTGGAGCGTGTCAGAAGATGGTACAAAAGGCTGGAAAGAGAAGTGTGCTGAAGAGGAAAGAGAGGAACACAAGAGGGGCAAAGGTCTTGGTTTTGCTAAGGCATGAAGGAGACCACTGCCTTTGTCACTGCTTGGCCTGTCCCTGGCTTCCCAGTGTGGAAATTGAGAGCTACAGCAGCCGAGGAGCACACAGGGAAGCAGACAGAACCACTAATTAAATGGAAGAAAATACAAATTTTTCCAAGAGGATGAATATTACTACCCAGGCTGCCACCCCTGCTCCAGCTAGGCATTTCTGCTAGCTGTTTAACCTAGGCTTAGCTGCTTTGGTTTCAGCAGCTTAATGTTTCTGTGTTTCAGGTTTAATGCCAGAGGCAGAGGTTTTCTATCTGAAACACCCCACCTCACAGAGGAGGTCTCAGTTTTCCTTCTGTTCTGGCTGAATTGTAATGGATCTCCTCATCCACTTTTCTGTGTCTTGCTACAATCAAATTGGACGATCTGCTATTTCAATCCATTTTGGATTGAACCTTGCCTGAAAGCAGTTTCTAACCGGTGTGCCAGGGACCTACATTCCTCAGTCTCTGCCTGACTGCAGCACTTTCTTTCACTGCTCACATTACAGCTTGTCCAGCTTGAATATTCACGCTGACTTCTACTTCTCCAAGTGTGAAGGTCCCCAGGCTGTGTGAAGATAAAATGAAGTTTCTCTTTTGGAGAAGTTTCTTTTTTCCACTGGGAGCAGCTGAGCAACTCCTCTCTCAGTTCTCCACCTCCCATTCTTCACACAGATAGCAAGGGGACATTAAAACTTCTCTGTACAGAACCATAACTCCTGCTTCAAGAAACACCTTTGCTCATTCTCAAATGCCCCATAAATGTTTGTGTGCTTTGCAAGTGTTAAATATTGTGGCATCTCGGAGAGCTAATGACAGGTGAAAGATTTGGCTTCACATTCCCTCCCAGTCTTTTTTTGCCAGACGTTTCAAAGTTCATTTCAACTCTTTATTGGCCATTTCAAGAAACATTTCGGTTTCTTGACATATGAAGAACTGGTCAAAATAGGCTCTCCTGTCAAGTTACATCCACACAGCATGAGGCTAAGCCAGTTCTGACCACACAGCTCAAAGACAAGAGGAGCAGGGAGTTCATGCACAGGAAAGCACCTTTGTCACTCTGCTCACACCAGGCAGCTCCCAAGGGGGGTTTGTCCGCTAGGCTAGAGACAGAGCCTGAAGCCAGCTTAGTCAGGGCTCCCAGGTATTGCTGTGGGGAGCTGGGGGCTCCTTTACCTGCGTTTTGCCTTGGCATCTGCACTAAGCCATTCCTCCACGGCCAGCCACACAGGCTGGCTCAAGCGGCAAGTGTTCGGAACGCCTCAGTGGCCAGGCACAAAAGCTGATCTCTCTTCGCTAGCTGCTAATCCCAGCTTAGCTTTGGAGCGCAGGGACGTGTGCGGGTGTTTGCTTTTCCCTGGGCAGCCTGCGGATGGGCTCGGCTGCAGAGGAATACTGAGGAATGCAGAACATTCCTGCAATAAAACTGCTAATGGTAATTGCAGGAGAATATGTCACTTCCCATGGAAGTAATGACAGAATGGGCTGGAAAATACAGAGCCGGATTCAAAAAGACATTTTTCTGTTTATTTCTTCAATGTTTTTCTTTCCCTCCATGTGGCTGCGTGAAAGGAGGAATGGGGAAAGGGCTGATGTGACTGGAGCATGAATGCCTTGAGACCTCCTTAGAAGCACAAAAGCCGTTCAAAACCCCTCTTTCCTGCCCCAGCCCTCGCTTCCCCAGATCGTATTTTCCCCTTTCCTTTGAATTATTTGAGATGGTTCGGAGGGGACGGCGCAGGAGCCAGCTGGGCTGGCCGGGAGCGCCCTCCGGTGGCGGCCGCGGGGAACAACAGGAGCCGGGGACAGCCCCGGACAGTCCGGGACAGCCCGGGACAGCCCGGGACAGTCCGAGACAGCCCGGGACAGCGAGCCGCGACAGCGGCGCTGGGCACCAGCCGGCACCCCGACAGAAAAAAAAAAAAAACCAAAACAAACGAACAACCAAAAAAAACCACCCCAAAACCCCCCAAATAGTGATCCAGGAAAAAGTAAAAGGAAAGCAAACAAATCTAAAGTCACTTTGATTGCCAAAGTATGAAAAGATTTAACAGTGCCAGTCGACAGGGGAAAAAAGGGGGGATAAAAGGGAAAGAAAAAGGAAAACAGAGTGGTAGATTTACATCGGCTAGAAGGAAAATATACTCGGGCAAACAGCCCTTGCTTTGGAGCAAGAGCTCTTCTGATGGGTGTTTTTTACTCAAGTCTCCCAATGAATGCAATCAGTTACTCTGTCTTGTCTAAACTTTGACTGAATGCCTAATTTCATTTAGCTACTGATTGGCTCCCTTTACCTGTATTCGGAGACCCGGGAATGCTGCCAAAGTTCCCTCCCGTCGGGAGCCCACGGTGGCAACAACCCAGCTCCCAGGCTCTGCTTCAGCCGTTTAACTTTTGGCAAATCCATCGGGACACATTGCCTGCTCCTGGCCCGGCAGGGGTACCTGCCACCACGGCCCATGGATCTCAGTGGGAAGGGTAGCAAGTGCTGGAGCTCAGCAAGGAAGGGAAGCTCCAGCATCCTGCCCCTGACTGGGGTGGGCATGAAGTGCCCTAGAAAGACCTTGTAGATGCAAAGTGCCAAACATGGCAGAGAACTGCTTTTAAACTCACCTAAGTGACAGACCTCATCCATAAGAACATAGAGCTGCCATTGAAAAGCACACTCTAAAAGCATGTGTAGCACTTAAAAAGACATTCTGAAATAAATACATAATATGAAATGATTCCTAACAACCTGGACTTTTTTAGAACAAGAATGAAGAGTTAGGCTAACTGGAATATGTGGTAGTAAAAGGAACAGCAAAGAATCTGTATTTTTTATATAGCATAATTATCTGAAAAGCCTAAGGCTGAAGTTAAACTTCATTACAAGAGCCTTCTCATTTGCATTTGGAAGTTATATAACCCACACTTCCCCGCTGCAGCAGGTCAGTAACTGTCTACATCAGAATGCTTTTCTGTGCTGCTGGAGCTCTGACCTCAGAGGTTCCTCTTTGATTTACCCCGGAACATGGCAGCTGCTTTGCTAGGAGTGGGCATCAGAGGTGGCCATATACTCACACTGGCCCTGCTGTGGCCAATTGCCCCAAAAGAACCTACACAGCTTTGCCACAGAGCACTGACCAACACTTCCAGGGCCACCAACACTCATTAGAGTTTTAATGAAGCAGAACTGGTCGTTGACTTCAACTTCATAGCATTGCCATGACTCAGAGCATGGTTTTAGCTTTGCTGTGCATAGAAACACAGCAGGGATGGGAGGAAAGACCTACAGGGCACTAAGCCAGGTAGACATGTCATTGACTTTGAAACCGCCTTTCCAAACTCGAATGGCAGCATTCATCACCTGAAGTGCTACCGCTGCTGAAGAGGCTTCATCTTTCAAATGGCCTCCTTGTGTTTCTATTATTTTTCATTGTTCTTGAGTAAAGACCAGCAATATTAGGGGAAGAGAGTTTTTGTTTGGTCTAAAAGCCTGATGTGCCCCAGGAACTGCTGGAAACTTATTTAAGGTAACAACTGAATTTTCCTTTTGGGATTCAGAAAGATTAGAAATATGATCATTGCAGAAAAACTGAATGGAGTCATTCTGTATCTCTGTGTTTGCTTCTTGTGTCTTTTGGGTTCAGTTGTTGATAGCCTTGCATATTTAGGACTAACTGATTCCCATTGACTCTTCATCATCCAGGACACTGTTTTCTCCCTTGAATTTCAATATTTACACTTGCTCACAGCAAGTTCAGTTACATAGAGACGTCATCATGATGAGATGCGTTTCCATATGTGGCAAATATCCATAATTTTCTGCATAGCAGTTTGTGTCTCTGGTGTGCACTGATACACATTTATCATCCTGAATCATTGTCCAACTGCAGTTTGTGTGAGCTTTGCCATGAACTTCAAGAGGCAATTGAACTACAGGAATTCAGTGTGTAAGTCTTAGCACAAGCATATCCTACAAATCAGTGCAGACACATACTCTGTACTATTACAGGAAGAGATAACACAGAAATTACACACAAGAAGGGCCCATGGCCTGGAGTGTAATTCATTACAGAACTAATTCGCTATGTACAGGTTCTCCTATTGATTGTCTCTGCCATGGCACACAACGTTTTCCAAAACTGCTTTGATTTATCACCTAATATATGTTGTTTAGTGCTTCTGGAGCTACTGAATTTATGCCTATTAATAAGGAGAAAAAAATAATCGCCATCTCTGTGTTGTAAATCCTTAAAAGCAAACACTCTCCTGGTTTTGCCTAGTTTCCAGAATTTTATTGAAGGCAATATGATTCAGCAATTTTGAATATCTAGTTACTAATTTTCCAGTATGAAATGGATTTAGCAGGAAGCTTTGTGCCTAAGTAAGAGTAAGGAACTTTTTTTGTTGTTCAGTCTGAACTTACACAGCTGAGATTTTAAAGAAAATGTCATTATTTGGCTGACTTTTACAAGATACAACTGAAACTGCTATTTTTCTGACACCCACTGATGGTTAGAGACCTGCACTGCCAGATCCCCATGGAGACAGAGCACAGTCTCTCTAGTTTGAAGGCAAAGTGAATATTGGTGTCAAAAGAGAGTGGTGGTCGTGAAAGGAGTCTGGGATTAGATAACAGAGAGCTCCAGGTCATTTGATCACCATCTTTGAGGTCCTTATGATCCTCCACAGAGCACAGGTCAGCAACAAGTCCTCACATCAAGCACATTCCTTCTGCCTGCACCAGGACATCACCACCCTTTGAAGGGTCAAGAAGCTTGACTTAAGTATTCCCACTGACCGTGAATCCACCACATGCCTTGGGAACTCAGTACAATAATTAATTATTGCTTTGAAAATGCAGCATATTGCCAATGCAGACAGCTTCAGTTCCCATTCAGTGCCTGCTATCACTCTGGTGGCTGTGCTGTCCCCAGGAGCAATGATGAGCTTGGAAAAGCTTCCCCTCTCCTGCCAAAGCTCACCTGCCATGAAATGTGCCTTGTGGGGCCATGGGAGGACAATGCCTTCTGCCTCCCAGCAACTCTGGCAGCAGGTCCCTGCAGGCAGGTCAGGCAGGGCACAGCTCCCACAGCCATCTGCAACCACTGCCTCCTGCTTCTACATTCAGGAACATTTCATTGAACACTTTGACCTGCTTCCCTCTGAGTGGGAAGGTGGCAACTTTTTTCAGGCCGGTTTTTCTTTTGAAGTTGATCAAACATTTTTCTGTTTATTTCTAGTGGTAGTAAGTAAAAAGTAGAAAATATTTTAAAGCTCTGTGCTGGCAATAGGGTGCCTTGGAAAAGTGGAACTTCCAGCTCTGACATGGAGTTTAAGAAAACTGTGATAAGATCTGGCCCTTCACAGCGATTCCTGGAGGGCAGTTATGGTTACCATATAGAGTAATGTAACATAATTTTTTCTTGCAAGATGTAGAGGAGATGGGTGCAGAACTCTCAGAGCTGCTGAGGTGAAGTGAAGCTGCTGACAGAGGAGCTCTCTTCACATAGAAAGCAAACACAGCAGGGAGTGACAAAAATCATGTGATAACTTCTTAAGATGTTGGCTTCCTTACACGATCATTAGTTTTTTTTATTGCTGTTTGCAGTGAAGCAACTTCTCGTGAAATATCCATGAAGTTACTTAGCTCTCTGGTGACTTGTTTTATCTACTTAAACATTAGAATAAATGATACTCTGCCTGCAAACTTCTTTGAGACTCCCTTAGTTAATATTTGACAAGATTTCATAGAATCATAGAATCAAAGGCCTGGGTTGGAAGGGATCTTAAAGATCATCTAGTTCCAATCTCCCGTCATGGGCAAGGATACTTTTCACTGGACCAGGTTGCTCAGACCTCCACCCAACCTGGCCTTGAACACTTCCAGGGATGGGACATCCACAGTCTCACTGGGCAATCTGTCCCAGTGCCCCACCTCCCTCACAGTAAAGACCTTTCTCCTAATATCCAAGCTAAACCTAGATTCCTAGATGAAAGTTGCGACAGAGAATTTTAAAAGTAAGGGACATAATTGCCTATGAAATATGACCACAGTTTCTAAAAACTTGGGGTTTTTTGAGTAACAGCTAACAAATATAACCATTTGATGGCTACTGGTGGGGTTTTCTGTGTATGTATAAGCTGAATCAACAGTAGTATACACACACACAGTTCAAACCCAAGGGAATGTAACTGTAAGCAACCTAAAGCAAGCTGGTGTGGCTGCAGTTCTGTTCCTGTGCTATGACAGCAGACTGGCAGCAGGAACAGAACTGCAGCCACAGGTAAGATTTGGTGTGCTTAGTTGTAGCAGAGGCATGTCATCGAAACTCCAGCTGTAACCCAGAGAGTCAGCTGTTCTTACATGTCTAGTACCCAAACAATGCTGGACAAAAGACCAGTCTCTAAACCTACTATTTACTTCAGGTCTGGGCCCTGAACAGATGTTCTTACTCTTTGAATGTTCTTACTCCATTGTCTGCTAAGGAAATTACTTAAGACCATCTTATTTGAATATGAAGTCCATATTCACCCATTACATCCAGTCAGCAAAACCCAACACTCTCGCCTGCTAAGCTGCACAGTCCACATTTAGTATTTGCTCTAACTGAGCACGTATTGAATTGCTCAAGTCATCAAAATCAGCTAATACTGTTTGTAAAGCCAGCACTGCCCCCATTCAGATGTTTGAAGTCGACAGAAAATAATGACTTTTGAAACTTTCCTTTGAAGCAGACTGAAGAGATGGGTACACTGCAGGTCACTCCGTATTCATGTCCCTTCACAAAGAAGGGTTTGTCCAGATGCCAAGGGAGAGGCATCTCAAAGGGGGATTCATCCAAAGAACAAAAAGCTTCAACCTTTGCCCTTACTGGAGTGCCTGTTTTGTGTGTTTTGGTTTTTATTCACTCCTTCAACAGATGGGCAACATTCCCCCATCTCATCAGAAAAGTTCACCCAACAGGATGGTCAAACTTCAGCAGCCTCCAGTACAGACAAAAAGCCATTTCTCCAAAATAAGGCCCCGCTCTTGGGGCAATTCATTCTTGTCATTCATATTCAAATGGTGCCATGGTCAAGCTCAAGCATGTACAGTTTTGGTGGGTCCAGCTGTCCACATACTGAACATAAACCTCATTGATAGCTAAGGGTCTGCTAGCACAGCAGGCTTGTGCTGCCCTCGTATTGTTACGGCCCACAGCTTTCGCTTCTGTTTTTCTGAAAACATTCTGATATTGAGAGTAATTTGGATGGCAAGAATGTATTTCTCTTATGGAATTGTATTTTTCTGGTACCACAAATACTGCCATTGCACAAGTAGTTTTAAAGATGCTATTAATACTGTTTTCTAAGGATTTAGTTAATTTCCAGTGATTTATTTTCTTTGTGGTGTTACTGAATCAAGGAATATCTCTTAGCCGTAGGGAAACAATGTCCTGAAACAGTAAGTTTGGGTAGTAAGATCAGTAAATTCACAGAGGCACCTGAGGACATGGATCCTCTATCACTGTAAGCCAACCTAAAACTGAACTGCTGATAAAAAGGTGTTCCTTCCCACCATCTCCCCAGTGTCAGAGCTGGCACTTGAGCTAAACCCTTACACAACGATGTTTTCAGTCACACCAGGAAGCCTCTTAGGTGTGCAGCTGTTTGAGGGAGGTGGGAAAGTGTGAGCAGGGCAGAAGGTGAGCACAAGCTCAGCCTTAGATTAGCTGAAATTGATCAGGGAACTTCTCTGAGATGGTGCTGTCTGCCCCTATTTGTGTTTAAATGCACTGATATGGATGTCACTGCAGCAAGCACTCCACCATCCATATGCAACTACGTCAGATGCAGGATAATAGTGATGCCCAACTAAAATATTTCAAAGGTCAGAGGTGTTCTGTTGATATGAATTCAAGGTATTTGCTGTGAGCTAACCATAGTGGGACAAACTCTTGTTATAAGGCAGCATGGCTAAGATAGCCATGTCAGGACCACATTCATTTTTTAAATGCCATGAGCAGTTTTTGCTCACACAAACTTGATTGCTACATGAAGAACATTTTTATAATTTAAAATTTTGTCTTTGGAGAAGAAAATAAGAAGGAGGAAGTAAATAGAATCTGATTCACTTTTGAACTCTTCTGTACAGCACAGCTGTGTGTTCAGCACAATATATCACACACAACAAATCAAAGTCAGCTTAGACTCAACTTTTCTGCTGCTTTTTCCTCCAATACCTTTGCAGGATTGCTAATTAATAGAGACCAGATGCCAAACACTTGAGCATGGCCTTAAATCTAGGATGCAAGGAGCCTGATGTCCTTATTGTCCCAGGGGCTCATGTGCAAATTGAATTTAAGCATCTCTTTAGATTTGTTAACATTTTGTATCTGCCCTCTAATCTGTTGTAAATAATAATACAAAGGAGAACAAGGTTCAACCATACAAATACCTTCCTTCCTAAAAATTTTGCCAAATCTTCTAAGCACAGCAATGAGCAGGACTCCAATTAAAGACTTGGAGATACAACATAAAAATAGAGAAAATGATGAGAAAAAATTTTGAATTTAGATCTTTATTATACAGGCCCAAAGCTGTGGTCACCATGCAGTTACACTGTAATGGGAATGATTTTGCTGAAAGGCTCTCACTAAACAAATGTAAAGAGACCACAGACTACAGCATTCCAAATAACTGACACTTTAATTTTTGAAAGAGCAAAAATAAATAAAGGAATGGCAAGTATGTCCTTTTCACATATGGGGGGGCATATACATATCCCTTCTCTTCTATAGCTATTCAAGAGACAAAATTAGCAAATACTGCCCAAGAACACAGACTTTTTGTGTGATGGCTCAGCTAACTTTTAGCTGTTTCTCTCTCCTTGGATATTAGATCAAACACACATTTAAACAGGTGCATATGCCAAAAAGAGAAATGCAACGTGGGGGGTTTTGTATTTAATTTCTACTTCCTGCCTTTTCCTTCTCCTTTTAGGACACTAACAGGAAGTAATTGGAGACATCCAGTCAAATAAAAGCCCTAGAAGTTTTCCCTTCTAGTTTTTCATCACAATCTCATAATTTAAAGATTAATCACAAATTTTAAAAGGTTGAGGCGTCTTACAAGGAATTCATCATCTCTGGAATACAGATAGCCACAGTGAAGAGCTGCACATAGACTGCACATATAGTGTTATCTAAAAGTGGTTATCTTTAAAAAAACAAAACTTTTAAAAAAATCTGTAGATCAAAACAAAGCATGTCTTATTCCCTACAGGATTTTCTTGCAACCTGTTCTTCAATTATTTGCACTAGGAGATGCTACAAATGGTATTAGTTACAATATACAGTCCACTGTCATCTTCTGGTCCAGCAGAAGAACCTGTCTCTTCGATGGATGCAAAACTGTTCATCTGAGCAGATCATCCTCAACAGCACAAATATGTTCTAGAAACTCATAGAGTTTATTGTTTTAATTTATAAAATTAAACCTGCCCCAGACAGGTAATACTGGTGTGTAATATTGCCATCCCTGGGTTCTGTCAAAAACGGGGTACTGAGGTGCTCAGAGCCGTCTCAGAGCGCAGCGCTGGGATCCTTCTGGCACTCCAGACCCAAGGTCGATGTGATGGGATGCGTGCTAGAACGTGGGCGCACTTCTCACTTAGCTCTGCAGAGCCCGGGACATGGTAAGCTGCCAGAACTTCCTTCATCTTGCCTGTTGACAAAAGGAACAATAACTAGTCATCACTGGTTGACGGAGTTTAATTCCAATTTTTAAAAAGCCCGATAAATTAGACCTTTTTTTTTTTTTTTTTTAAAGCCATGCAATAGCAAATGCTTCATTAAGAAAAGATTTGGGATAAAATTTACAGTCTCTCTGCTAGCCACACAATGCTTATGAGGGAGAAAGGCCTTATACCATATGGTTCCTAAAACATTATCCAGGATTAAACACACCATTATTTAAAAAATAAATGTCCAGTAGCTTAGTACTTTAAAAACAACAATAAAATATTTTCCCTGTAAAAATTAATTTCGTATAGCAGATTTTCTGGATTCAAGTCCTATATTGTCTCTCTCACACACTGCACACAAGATACAGAGTAAACAACCTAGAGGATTAATAAGCAATGAACAAGAATCCAACAGGTTAATAAGAGGCTTCTATGAGTTTGTTGCAGAACCATCTCTAACACATATTGGTCATGTTCATTATGTATTGATAACAACTATAAAACCTTCATAAATGACTCATTGAATGGGCTTCACAGAACCAAGGGTCAGAAGAGTCGTCTACATTATCTACTCTGATTTTCTGCCAATTATAATTTTTCCAATCCCCGGATAATCCCCAGCGAGGTCCAAAGAACATCAAACTTTTAGTATCACAGACTAAGAAAGGAAAGGCTAAGAATACACCTCCAATATATATTTGCTGCAGAACATGTAGAAGGAGAGGCAGTGGTACCTCTGGAGGGTGATTACCTCACTCCCTAGGTAACCTCAACAAGGTGGCCATCTTTTTCCATGGACTGTAGGTAGGCTGAAGACCAAAATTTCTTATGAGTACGAATGCATTATATCCTACCACAGACATTTGACTATGTTCACATATTTATTTCAAAAAGACCATTCACAAAGCCATCAGACCCTAGTAATTTTCAATCAGTACTGACATGGGCAAAATGATAAGAAGTAGAATTGCTTCAATCTAAGGTAAATACAGAAGCCATGCAATAAATTCCAGAACCAATACTAAGTTTTTGGTTACATACCCTGCAATTTTCTGGAGCTACACAAAATACCTCTTTTATGTATAATTATTATTCTTATAATTATCACATAAATAGAAATCATTAAAGGAACAGAGGTAGCAGGTGATGTGAAAGATTTCTTTGCTCACCCCTGACCAGTGTGATACCTGCTGATGTTTGTCTAACCTATTTTTAAACATCAGCATACTTTATCTTTACTTTGTCATTTTCCACAGCCTTGCTTCCAAAATGCTTGTTTTGCTCTATGAATTTATTAAGTATATGTTCTAACCTTTCATCCAAGCCATCACTGAGAATACTGAATATTACTGGACCAAGGAAAAGAACGCTCGAAGAACTCTACTAAATGGTGTATCATTGAGAACTACTCTTTGTATATGGTTTCCAAATAACTTTTGCACTCACGTAATGATAATATATTCTAGCCCAGTTTCCCTAGCGCACAAGAATAGTAACAACTGAAATATTTTCCCATACAGTCTTGTTCAAATAAAGCTGCTAATACTAGGAAATATATTTTAAGAATAATTATATAGACTTTGAAATTATGGACAGAAGATTTCAAGTGATACAAGTCTTGCTAACAATTGATTTCACATCTATGTGGCTACTTTTATGAAGTATGTGCTTTACTGAAATATTGTTCAATTTAGACTAATGGAACTGTTTCACAGTCTTTTACAATTGAGTTTTGTTCAATGAAATGTTCCACTGAGAAAACAACAAACACATACTACAGTTTAGAAATAAATCAGTTCCACAACTTCAGAAAACTCTGGACCACAAAATTATTGTTTACTGTTTATCTTGCAAAAGATATCTTGATCAGAAACATACTGAACAAGACTGCTAAGACCAACAGGACCAGTCATATTGAGCTTTGCAAAGCAAAGGTTATGATTTACATTAATCTTTATGGAGATAGAAGCCAATTCCACAAACACAGGAGACACAGATCAATCTTCTTAACCTAATTCAAATTATTAGCAGACCTTTTTTACTTTTCACTCTATGATATATTTTGTTTGTGTCATCTGTGCTACTCAGAAAAGTGAAATAACTTGCTCCCCAAGATGGAAACAGAGTCCCCAGTTTTCTTCTGGACTGGAAGAATGGGAGGCCAGCAGAAGCTGAAATACAACGCAAAGCCCACCTTCAATTACACAAAATTTGGTTTGATATTTAGGGATATATCCTGCTGGATGTCCAGTGAAAGAATGTGAGACTGACTTCCTCCAAAAAATACATGGTGACAGAGGGACAGCAGCATAAAGAGTACACACAAATACTCCCAGCTTTCTCCAGAGGAAAAGAAGAAAATAGGACAAAGGACAGGTAAGCCAGCCTGACTGCTCATGATGTACAGCTTGCTGTCTGACTGCCAAGGCAGAGGAAATCCCACAAGAAACCTGCTTTTTACAGGAAGTCAAAAGTCCTGAAGCTGAGACAAAGCAGATGTCTAACCCTTACTGAGAACAGCTCTAGGGATTATAAATTATAGAGATACAGGAGATTTTATCAAGAATTTTAGACAGACAGATACCAAAATTACTTTTGTCTTTTTATCAAAAGGGTTAGTATTTCTGAGAGTTAAGATTTTGCTAACAATGGCAGGGGAAGAGAGACAAACTGTTCAGTCAGAAGCATAAGTGAAAGTCCAGGCAGCAGCTTGCTCAGGACCAGAAGAGCTGATACCTTGTCAACATGGAAAGATGTGTCATGGTGACTCCTGTCTTAAAAGATCATCATTGTTCTCTTTGCAATCCATGGCAAGCAAATCCATGATAAATGCCAGTATCCAACCAGAGTTATCTGGAGCCAGTCAGTGATGGCAGGAGAATTTGTACCATGCTTGCCTAAGCGCCTAACACAAGTAGCAGGAGCAGCCATGAGAGGTGTGTGGGTGTCTGACTTGCACTGCACAGTGCTCACTCTATGCTGCAGAGACAGAGCAGTCAGCCTTGCAGTGCGAATGTACTGCAAGAGTTAAGTGAGAGGAGTCCCACGCCTTATTTCAAAAGGAGAAACAGGAGTCTGTATTTAAATAGTACAACCTTTGTGTGTGTGTTGGCTGACGAGGGAAAATTAGTAACAGTGTAATTAAGACTGCAGTTATCAAATAGAGATTAAAAGAAAGTGCAAAACTTCCTCATTTTAGCAAGCAGCATAAAACCTATTTAATTTAACTGACTTTAAATTCCAGTGAAAGTTTGTGGGTAAAGACTAGATTGCTGATAATGACATACCTCAATCTGTTTGTTCCTTGAGGTCAGATGTCTTAAGCTTTACACTATGGGAATGCTGATCATTGCAGTACTTGAATTAAATTATGAAGCCCTTGTCCCTGATGTTAGAGAAGCCTCTATCAAGATAATAATAACGTTTGGAACATCATATGATGTTTTATATATATCGTGCTGTCATATATGAAGATGCAGTAGGAAATTTGAAAATTATGAGGTGTTTTCTATGACTGAGGGGGTCTTGGGGGAAAAAATTGCAGTAATGTTCAATATTTGAACAGCTATATTATTTCTGTATCTGGATAGAAAAAGATTCTTGTATACTTCACTTTTTAAACAAACTAAAAGGCAAATATTAAGTATTAGAATATATCTAAGAGACTTGATATCATAAAGTTATGGGTGATATAAGACTAAAGGGAAGTTACAACGTGCTAAATTTATACTTAATTACAATGGATAACAAAGTCTCTAAACCCTTAGAGAATTTATTTAGAAGTGTATTTTAAAATTAACAATAATCTGCTAGTTTAACAACCACATGAAACTCTTAAAAAGTAGTGTATACTTTAAACATAAGCAGTGTATAATTTAAAACAATTTAAAACCATTAGAAAAAATCTATGTAACATGATTTAAAAATCTGAAGAACTTTCAAAGCTTTTCTGCACTGAATATGGTGGTGTATGTGATATCAGTTAGAAATGAACACTCCAGTGGCACACTGCATTCTGTAGGTAAGACCTGATTAGGGTACCAAGTGATAATCCAGTTGCCAGTCCTCCAAAATACAGGCTGGCATCAAGTAACTTTTTATGGGAGTGGGTGAGTTCTGGGCTGAAGAAAGAATTTTACAGCCTTGAAGCAGTTTCCTTGGTGTGTGACTGAGAATGCTTGTACTGCACTGCACAAGACAACAACTGTAGCCCCCTCTGACCTTTTTACTTTCTTCTCTTCCTTTCAGGTAATCTATACCTGGTGATTTTCAATCCATATGTATCTTCTGTCAGCAAGAATTCTGTAATCTGAACCATATCATTCTTACAGCTGTGCAAACTTTGGCCAATTCAGTCTCTGGCTTTATCAAATCCAGTGTTATCAGCTCCACACTGTCTCGTGAGCTCCACAATGTGATGTTTTTCTGTAAAGCTTCTCCTTCTGAAGAAAGTTGTCCATGCATGAATAGGAGTTTTCATATTTTGGTTCATTTTTCTATGCTCATAAATGGAAAGGTGAAAAATGTGATTTTTAGGTACTGATAGGCTCAGAAGGATCTGAGAAAAGCAGAAGATAAAAGGTGTCTAGAGCCTTTAAGATTACACTATTTTAAAGCCAGTCTCATAATTTTGGAAGGCACAATTTTTGAATATTTGGCATTTGCATGACAAGAAACATCCAAATATACTGTCTTCCGGCTTTGCTGGCTGGCTCAGTTATCCTGCTCTGCCTTGCCATGATGGAGAGAAAGATTTAAGTTTGTTTGGGGGTATGCCTACACACTTACATGACTGAAACTTGATCATGAGCCAACTCATGACATACTTGCTAGAACACTCCATCTATATTCAAGCCAAACAGTGCTCATTGGCGTGGCAGACGGTGTGAGCTGGAAACTGCAAACAACACTTCAAGGTGTTAATGAAGAACAGCCTCAATCTCTCCGCAGCTGAGCTTGACTGCGGGAATGCTTCTGGTTTGCTTCAAGGCAAAGTCACATCCATAAACACAGCAGGGGCAGCCCAAGCGAACCCTTTTGGTATGCGCTGAAGCTGTGAAGCCGTGAGGACAAGCTCGGGGTGCGCTGGCGCCGAGAGCTGGCAGGCATGGCGAGAGCATCCCCACAAAGCCACAGGTTCCGTGGGAGAGCTGGGAGCCGACAGTGTGACTGCTGCCATGCTGCATCAGTCCTGCAGGAGAAGCCTTAAAACAACCTGGACCTCTTCAGATGCAGGAGATGGGTCAGTCCTGCAGGTGCCTGTGACTTTTCCAGGGAGCTGTTTGCTGCCAGGGTCTCAGAGAACAGAATCTGTCCCGAAGTGCTGCTTTGCCCTGGCGTGAGCCGCTGGGAGGGGAGCGCTCGGCACCAGCGCCTCTCTCACCCGAGAGGTAAGGTTGGATGTCGCTGCCTCCCAGTGGTGGGGCTGGTGTGTTCCTAAAAATGGGCACACTGGGACAAAGCAAATAAAGAGCTATTGCGCAATCACTGAATATCAGCTGGAACTGGCTAATAAATTGTTTGCCAGAAAACAATTGGCTAATAAATTGTATGCCAGCAGGACACAGCAGCTCCCTGTACTGTCTCAAAGCAGTAGTGACTCCTGGCTGGGCTTCCAGCAGCATGGAGGAAGTGAGCTGAAGCCCAAATCAGTACCCCGACCCTGAAATGGACTGGAAGCTCTTACACCTCTCTGGGTATTTGTCAGGGCTGTAACATACTGATGGCTTGTGGCAATCCTGAGACAACCCAAAAACCCAGGATTTTTCTTCTCTCACAACTGAAGTCTCTTAATTTTTTACTGAATACCTATGAGCATCTGGTTAGTGACAGCAAACTCTGGAGCATACAAAACAGTCCATAGCCCTTTGCTATGTGGAATAGGAGGGGTACAAAGTAGGGGTACTACTTTGAAAGGTCTCAACACGCAGACCTCGCCCCTTGACTGCATTAACTGGCCAAGTTCTATCCTATTTTTATTTTAAACATCTTTTTGCTTACTGTTCCAGAATTTCATTGTTCTGATGCCTAGAATATTTTTTTTCCTAATTTGAAGCCTGCATTTTCATAATCAATTTATAACCCTGAGGTGTTTCCAATACAGATATTTTCTCTTTTTTTGGGTGTGCACTTCTTGGAAGTGGTTAGAGAGACTGGGTTCATAATCTCTTTCCCAAACTTCTTTTTATTAGGTTAAGTCAACATCTGTTAGCAGCCTCTTGGCTTTCCTATTCTTTCTCGAGCTTGCCTCTCAGTGTCTTCCACTTTTTGATTCAATCTTACTGGAATGTGAGTGATGAGACTTTATCCTACAAAGTTCTGTTTAGCAGACTGGTTGACAGAGGGCCTTGGAAGGCAGTCGTGAAAAGCAAAAGAATCCAGGAAAGCTGGACATTCTTAAAAAAACCCAACCATCTTAAAGATGTAGGAACAAGCCATCCCCACATGTCAAAAGAAAAGCTGTCAGGAAAGACCAGCTTGGCTGAACAGAGAGCTTCAGCTGGCATTCAGAAGAAAATAAAAAGTTTATCACCCTTAGAAGAAGGGACAGATCACTACAGCGATCTTGTGAGGTTATGCAGACAAAAAATTAGAAGGGCCCAAACGTAACCAGAACTTTATCTGGCTACAGTTATAAAAGACAATAAAAATGCTTCTTAAGGAGAAAATCCATCTTTTACTGGATGTGGGGTGAAATATAGCCACAAAGTATGAGGAAAAGGCTGAGGTACTTAATACCTTTGCCTCAGTCTTTAATAGAAAGACCAGCGGTTCTAAGGATCCCCAGACTCCTGAGCTGCAAGCCAGGGATGGAGAACAGAATGAAGCCTCTATGATTCAAGGGGAAATTGTTAGTGACCTGCTACACCCCTTAGACCCAAGTCTATGGGCTGGATGGGATCCATTGAAGGATACTGAAAGTGCTGGCAGAAGTGCTCATCAAGCCCCCTTCCATCATTTATCACCAGTCCTGGTTTACCAGTGTGATCCCAGATGGCTGGAAGTTGGCAAATGTGACACCCATCTACAAGAAGTATCAAAAGGAGAATCCAGGGACCTAGAGGCTTGTCAGCCTGACCTTGGGCCCAGAGCAGGTCATGGACCAGGTCATCTTGAGTGCCTGTACATACCATATGACATGTACAGGATAGCCAGGGAATTAGACCCAGACACGGCAGCTTTGTAAAAGGCAGGTCTTGCTTGACCAATTCAGTCTCCTTCCACAGCAAGATGGCCTGCTTAGTGGATGAGGAAAAGTCTGTGCTTGTTGTCTACCTAGACTTTGACACCATTTCCAACAGTGTTCTCCTGGAGAAATTGGCTGCCTCTGGCTTGGACAGGAGTTCTTGCACCATTCACTGGGTTAAAAACTGGCTGGATGGCTGGGCCCAGAGTAGTGGTGAATGGAGTTCATCCAGCTGGTGGACGGCGACAAGTCCTGAGGTTTCTCAGGACTCAGTGTTGGAGCCAGTCCTGTTAAATATCTTTATTGATGTTCTAGAGGAGGGCATCAAGTGCATCCTCAGTCAGTTTGTATGTGACATCAGGCTTGGTGGGAATGTTGATCTGCTGGAGGGCAGGAAGGCTCTGCAGAGGGATCTGGACAGGCTGGACCAGCGGGCTGAGGCCAGTGATATGAGGTTCAACAAAGCCAAGTGCCAGGTCTTACACTTGGGTCACAACAACCTCAGGCAGTGCTACAGGCTTGGGGAAGAGTAGCTGGAAAGTGGCCTGGCAGAAAAGGACCTGGGGATGCTGGTCAACAGCAGCTGAACATGAACCAGCTGTTCCCAGGTGGCCAAGAAAGCCAATGGCATCCTGGCCTGGATCAGCAATGGTGTGGCCAGCATTAGTGTGGCCAGCAGGAGCTGGGCAGTGATTGTCTCCCTGTAGTCAGCACTGGTGATGCCACACCTCAAATCCTGTGCTCACTTTTGGGTCCCTCAATATAAGAAATACACTGAAGGGCTGGAGCATGTCCAGAGAAGGGCAATGGACCTGGTGAAGGGTCTGGAGAGAGAGTCCTGTGAGGAGTGGTTGGTCCTGTAAGGGAGCTGGGGTTGTTCAGCCTGGAGAAAAGGAGGCCCAGATAGGACCTCATCACACTCTTTCAACTCCTTGAAAGGAGGTTGTAGCCAGGTGGGGATGAGTCTCTGCTCCCAAGTAACAAGCAACAGGACAAAAGGAAATGGCCTCAAGTTGTACCAGGGAAGGTTTAGATTAGATCTTATGAAAATTTTCATTCTGAAAAGGGTTGTCAAACACTGAAACAAGCTTCCCAAGTGAAGTGGTTGAGTCCTCATCCCTGGAGATACTTAAAAGACATGTAGAACTGGTCCTTAGGGATGTCATTTAACGGTGGACTGGGCAGTGCTGGGTTAATGGCTGGTCTTGATGAACTTAAAGGCTTTTTCCAACCGAAGTGTTTCTATGATTAAGACACCAATAACTTTACTTTCTCTGCTTGAGTTACCTTGTTTGATATATCCAAAAGACTTCACCTCTTTTTTTTTAAACACAATTGCACAACTGCAATGGCTCAGAAATACCTCACAAATAATAAACATACTTTTTTATTCTCCCTTGTTTTGCTGTCTCCAAAAAGTAATTGTAGAAACTTTATTTACTTTATTGAATGCCCGACTTAATATTTGTAATACTAAATTTTATCCTGATCTTGCAGCATCTACTTTGGACGAAAGGTACCCACCCATTTGCAGTTGCCTGCTAGGGTTTTGTCCATCTGCAGAACGAATGTGTTTATGCACCCTGCTGTGCAACAATTGTATCTTCTGCCTGCTCTTAGCCATGTACTGAAGACCATTAGCCTGCTTCCCCACATGCCCTTCACAGATCTCACTTCGCAGTGGAAATACTGTTTCCAATTGCTGCAGTGCAGGGATTATGTCCCTGGTGAATTAGAAATGCATGAATAGCCAGGAAAGGTGAACCTTACAACATGGAGCTTCTCTTACAGATCCTAAAAATTACTTGAAAATATCAGTCTACATTTAAATGCAATTATTTAGATTTAGCTTTA
This sequence comes from Rhabdornis inornatus, assembly GCA_013397075.1. NCBI lineage: Eukaryota > Metazoa > Chordata > Aves > Passeriformes > Rhabdornithidae > Rhabdornis > Rhabdornis inornatus. The sequence goes on from VWZS01003477.1 coordinate 2,965,094, forward strand.
ATTAATGACTTAAATAATCTTATTTTAGGTCCAAGTTAGGATTTGTCATTACTTGTGATTCCTCTGTGACCTCAGCTGCTATTGATCAGAAAGTCAGTAATTCCAGTCTGATTCTGTCTTGTTGGTGCTGGAACTAAAAACATTTTGGCAACTTAATTAAAATTTATAGATTATGTAAACAGAATGCCTCTTACTTCCATACTCCAGTTATTTTATAAATGTCTCTGTATTGATGGTACATCAGTTCAGCATTAAATAAGCAGAAGATAATCTTCCCGTAGGTTATTTTGTTTCAGATCATTAACTCCATTTTCTAGTCAGCTGCCTCTCCGCAAATTCTAAAAACATTGACTCAATCTACACTGGTGTTACTGCTCATTCATTTCAGTTATTCCAATCAAATGCCACAAGATATAAAAAATACCTCAGATACTCATTATGGGACAGAGCTCCAGAGCACTGCCAAGGCTCTTCACCTGTTTAAGACTACAGGCTGCTGTGATGCCAGTTATGGTCTTCCAATGATTTACTATTAAATCTATCCTGGCAGGTTAACCGGATGAACTGTTAAACAGATTCTTTTTTATTAACTTTCTCTCATATTACCTTTTAAACTTTTTGGCGTGCTTAAATCTGTCTCTTAAAAAATTTGTAATGTGCCTCTTGACAAAAAGCAATGGGAATTGCTCTGTATAAATAATTATCACAATCAGCAAAACTCATTATTTTACCAGCTCCTGATCCCATGTTTTGTTTCTAAACTCTCCATATCAAGAAACATCTCCGTCACCATTATTCTCCATTAACTCTGACAAAGATGATCTGTTTTTAAACACTGGCAGTTGCATTCTCTTGATACCTCTAATTTTAAAATGATCTCTTTTGCACATATCCACTCTTAAAATCTTGTGAAGTTCCAGAGTTATCACGCATTGTCCTTCAAAATGTTTAGTTCTTTCAAGTGTACGATTGTCAATAGACATTATTTTTTCCAAGAAATGGGGGGGGGGGAAAAAAAATCAACTTCAGTTGTGAAGAGACAGTATTTTTTTCTAAAAAAAGACAGTCACTAGACCTAGGGTCTGCTCCTCAGCTCCACCACAGACCACCCAATCCACAGAAAGTTATCCATCAGAATCAGCCAGCTGGGGAATGCAGCCTGCTCTGGATGCCAAGGATCTCCAGAGTGCAACACAACCAAATTCATATAATTCCTGTTCACCAAAGAATTTAAATCAGAAATATTCTTGAAAATTACTATAACATTTTCTTACTGCAACTACCACCAGCATTTCTGAAGAGATCTGACACCACAGAAATAATGAAATATATTAGCAAGTTGTTTGAGACAGAGAACATAAAGAAGCTTCAGAGAATAATTGGTTTCTGATCAGATTCAACTGCCAAGAATATTATATTAAAAAGTAATCTGAAGATCCTTAATGCTACCTTGAAGAAATATTCTGGTCCTTGTTTTGAACTAAAATTCACCACAGAGGAAAATTCTTTTACTGTAATCTAAGCTTTCAGTAGAAATTGCAATAGAAGGTACTGCAGTAGAAGGTTTTTAAGATATAGAAAAAAGAACAGTCTATTTCAATACCAAGACAGCTTTAAAAAAAACCCAAAACACATAAGTAAAATATTGTAAGTAACTTAATATCTGTTAAGTTGGGCTCTTTGGATCATATCACTAGCAGAAAAATCTTGCTATCATTATTTCATTAGTAACTCTACTAAAATGAACAGGTAAATATATTTTTTTTCTAACTGCAGAACATATTTCCTCAATGATCCAAACACATGGGAAAAGGTATGTACTACAGAGAACCAATGCATCTGACCAGAAGTAAATACGTACAATAAAATGGAGATAATTGAGTGAGAAGGCTTAATCAATCCATAGAAAACTTTATGGCCACAGCTACTTTGCATTTTAACACTCTTATACTAGCATGTAACATATAATAATCAATATTCACCTAAATTATATACTTAGTATATTTCTTATACAGTTGCAGCCTAGGAAAATTGAGTCTGGTGCCTTTAAATACCATTTCTTTGGAGATTCCTAGGAACGTAGAAGACTTTCCAAATCTAAAGTTTTGGGGGGTTTTTTTGCAAGTGCGGTGCTGCCAAATATTTTTTACCACTAAATAAATGCTATTTCGGCTGCATTTGAACAGTAATAGTGGTAGCTAATGGCCTATTCAGTTAATCATAGTTATTCACTCCCTGGAAATGCCTCAGAATATAATAAATGTTTTGTTTTCATTGTGGATTCTTAAATTACAGGCATTATATAACACCCATGATATATAACTTATCTGTATGAATACAAACTGAACCTAAAATCACTCCCCTAAAGTATTTCTAGTATTTGGAACCTCCAAAGAAAGAAATACGCTGTCGTTACCCACAGAGCTACTAAAATAGCACTAAAAGCAGGGTAAGAAACTGTTTTAAAGAACATTCTGGTTTAACTAAAATGTGGCTATTTGTCATCCATTTACTGAGGTCTGAAATAACTATTACAGAATATTTTTTAAACAAAAAAATAAGAAACACACTCAAATAGCTGAACCACAGTGATCCTTCCCTAAATAAAAAAAAGGGCTGCAGATGTAGGGTTTCAGTCTGTCCCATAAGAGACAGAATAACCATAAAGTCTCCACTCTGAGACCAATGCTCTCATCGGGTGTTGTACCAACATAACATTTATCTTGTTCACCTCTTTTTTAATATTTATATAGGTTGTAGTGGTTCCTGCCAGTCTTAGCTCTGCTTTGTTCACTGCTCACGAGAGATTATATGTGTTGTGCTGCACGTTGACAACCTGTCCCAAGGGTAGTGTGAGATATATAGATATATATATATCTACAATATAACAGCTGGCTCTATCTCATCGCTCTGTGGTTGCCATTATACTGATGAGGCACAGAATCCCCTGTAGTTTCTTCAGGAAGTATCTTCCAGATGTATTTTTAAAAGCTGCAGAATATGTTTTAAAACAATGTTCAGCTTCTGAGGTCAGGCTGTGTTTTTCAGCTGCAATTGCTTTGCAGAAAGGATTAGATTGTATGTCATAAAAATATCCCCCTGGTTACTCAAAGGAGTGAAGACAACCTTCGAAACAGTCTTTGCTGGCTTCCAGGATGAAAGAAAGAACTCCTCCACGGAAGCATACAAAAACTCAGAAGACTTTCAAAATTAGAATATGGACAAAGTTTGTATTAAACACCTCTTTTATTTCTCCTGGAGAAAAAGATACTCAAGTATTTGCTGAAGAAGTAACTTGGCAGGCCATAAAAGACATGGGAGTGTGTTCTAGTTTTAACTTTAGTTTTATAGAATGTTTTAGAATTTAGTGATGAAAAGGAAATCAAACCAAAGTGATTATAAAATGAGAGATTTCAACATTCCTAGGAAGGAAAAAGCAGACCAATGCTAGAGAAGCACAGGGAATGCAGCCACAGCCAGCTTTAGAGACTAATCAAGGACACCCCCAGGCAAAGGCAATCCAGAGGGGGAAAGAGTTCAAAAGAGAGGACTAGTTTACAGAAGGGCAGCACAAAAGCACAGCAGCAAATTAACCCAGTGCACAGTAAGTGAACAGTATGCTATACCAGGAGTTAATTACCTTAGAGGCCCAAAGGAGTAATTTAAGAGGTATCAGTAAGTACACATGCTGGGAGAACTGCAAGAATTCACCATACAAACATGCAGGGAAAACAAAGATAGAGAAACATGAGAAAAATCCTGCAAACATGTTAGAAAAAGAAATGCAGCACTGGACAACCTTGCTAGTTCAAAATAAACTTAGCCAGTGAGAATACTGCTGCCATCAACTACAGCTCAGCAGAGATCAATTTAACACCTGAGCATTGCCTTTGGTGGCTGAAATGTCAGTGACCTCAGGTCATCGTACGCTGACAGTGACAGGAAAAGTCTGACTCCATACTACTACATAACTTCTGCTTGTTATCAATCATAAAAAGGTCTTCCATGAGGTTTCTCAAAACAATCTAGTTGTAAATCTGATGCCTTGTATATCTGACAATCTCACACTTTGGTGATAAAGGAGATTTGTGGCATTTTATATGATATATTAAACTGGGTGAGGTTGCAAGCAGTTTACAAGATTGGATTAGAACTCACCATAATTGCAGTAATTTGGATAAATGTTCTGAAATTAATGTATTAGATCTGCAAGAAGAAGGCCAAATTACCATAGAAAGATCTGAAGGGAGTTACAGCGATCTATAAGCAAACCCTAAGTTGGGATGCTATCCACTTGCGGAAAAAGGCAGCCTGATGTATAGAGTAAAAATGTAAACAAATCAAGTAATTATTTTTCCTCTACCAGAAGTAGCAAGGCTCTGACTGCATTACTATACCCAGCTCTGCCTACTAGGCAGTTGAAGGAAAGAGACAGTTGGAGGGAGTCCATGTAAAAGCCACAAAAAATTGGCAACAGATGTAGAAGAATGGAAAGTTGAAAGAAATAAACTGTTTAGTCTAGAAAGAGTGAAGACTAAGGGAAGTCATGATAACATTTAAAATTAGTAAGTTTGTTATGAGAAGAGGATGATTAATTGCTCTCCATGTTCATCACATAGAAGACAAGACTTAGTACGCAGCTGTGAAGAAAAGCTTTCTAACATGAGGCCAGTCGGGCAGCAGGTTATCTACAGGTATTACATGTAATAGTGTCACAAGGCTGAGACAAACCCATGTGGAGGTGAAAAGTGCTTGGTTCTTCCTGAAAGCAGGCAAACAGCCCAGGTGATCCCGTGTGAGAACCTGTCCAGTCTCATGCACGGCCAGAGAAACCAGGCACAGATGAGAGCTTTCCATCAAAGAGACTGAATACTATGATGCAAACAACTGTCATTTGTCTCAAGATGCTTGCCACGGAGGATGGAGCCTGCAGGACAAGGGATCAATCTCTCAAATCCATTTAGCTGGTTAATTCAATTGGCTGGAAGTAGCAGAGACCCACTCAGTCACCGCTGGATGCTCTTCTACTTGTTTAACGTGCTCATGTTCAGTCATACCTTTACTGCTGATAGCCCTTTCCAGTGGTTTACAGGAGTATTATCATAGGAGTGGTTTATCCACAGAATTCAGGTACACACTGCTGTGGGACCACTGGAAGAACGAGTTAGTGAGTGCATTAGAATGAGCTGAACAGGCTTGAAAAGCAATAGGCAGGGCTGAGGCTGCAGTGATGCCTGGTCAGGACCAGGCTGGTCACCAAAGCATGCAGAGGAAAAGGGGTGACACATCAAGAGCTTGCACCACAGATATTCCCACTATGGGGGCACAGCTGGCAGCCACCAGTGCCAAATCTCTGCCAGGGAGGACAAGCTATGCAAGGCCACTGCATTGCAGGGGCAAGCCATCCCAGCCACCAACGGGGCTGCTGTTACCAGCTGGTTGAGAAAATAGGATTAGAAACACCAGTATGACAGCAAGAGGGAAAGACAGGCTTTGTGGAACATCCGGAGTGAGGTCCACAAGTTTTGATTCTTTTAGAAGAGTTGAGGGGTAGAGATTAGGGAGAAAGGTTCTGAACAGCCCTATCCCTCACAGAAGGGCAAGCCTGAGTGTGCAGACCCTCAAGTGGCTTCATGTGTACACCAGTGGATTCACAGCAGGTCTCTTACTATTAGTAATTTTTATAAAGAAGCATAGAATTTAATTACATTAAATGGAATTTTCAAAAACAAAATCCTCATGTAAACTGGCAAGTGGGGGCTCATTGATTCACAGAAGGAGAAGTTGCATGGCCAGCAGGAATAGTTTGGGTGGGCTGGGTCTTGCACATTGCTACCAGGCCCCTCCATGGGTTTTCCCCTGTACTACAATCAAACACCCTGTACCTGACTACAGCAACCCTGGCATAAGGTGCCCTGCCTCTACTTGAAGGTGCTCCTTCTAATGGAGCAAATCCATTTTCCAAACTACAGCAGGCACAGAGTGTGGAGCGAAACATTTCCACTTCTCTTCTCTTAACCGTTAACGAAATTGTCTATAAAAAAAAACTACTCCCTGCTAAAATCATAAAATGAAGAGCAAGGCAAACATAGCCAAAGGTCTGTTTGTATGCTCAATCACACATAAAGACTGGATAATGTACTGTGTATGTTGGAAACTCCTTCTAACATGACAATATAGACCATAACTACTGTCCTGGCAAAATCAAAATCATTGACAAATGGGATTAAACAGATCCTGTCAATTACTCAGTTGCTCTTCCTACTTTTCTGTTAAGCCTTATAGCTTTCTGAAAAACTTCCTCAGGTTAGAATAAAAAAAAGGTCATGTTTCAACCATTTTTTCATTTCAATCATTTCCATGATTTTCCTGGTCAAAATTGCTGCATTTTACACTAGCATTTAATTATAAATGTAGACAACTAGTGAGGCTGTAAAATTTATAGACATCCAGATTTAAATATTTTAATGGACCCTGTAGGGAAAAAAAAAGTTAAAGAAATAGTACAATGCTGATACAGAAATGTTTGCAACGTAACATCCTGATGATTCTTATTTTCCATATGTACTGATGTAGCATTAACATTTCATTGCCTAATGGCCTTTGAAATTAATTTAAATTTAATAGCTGTTTTCACCTCTAATGGCTTCAGGAGGGGGTGAGGGGGGTGGGAAGGAGTGCCTGTAATTATAGAAATTACCAAGAAAGCAACACTCAAAAGACTTATTTCCTCCTTTGATTCCACGGTTACTCCAGAGCCTCTGCAGACCATATTTGCATGAGTAAGGATGAGTTATGAAGTAAAATAAATCTGAAGGCGACTTCTCTATCAAATGATGTAACTAAGTGGGATATCATCTATTTCCAAAAATACTTGCTTTCCTTCATTTTGTAAGACTGCCCTATTGGGCATGTACTTCAGTCTCACCACGGCATGGCAGCACCAGCTAAGTGGTAAGAATGTAATAGCTATTGCTCTTTCTGCTATGCCATCATGCCATCCTTAGTTTGCTGCATGTTGAACAATTATTAGAGACATTTATGGCAGCATAAACTCTGAAGAAACTATGCCAAGTAGGGACTGAGGAAACAGAAAATAATCGTGAGCCTCCCAGGACAGAAGGATTGTCTGTAACTTCCTAATTACATGAAAGCATCCTTGTCTTTGTCAAACAGTTCAGTCAAAATCTCCCTGAAAGCATACAGGTTGTTAAAGGAAAAGGCATCATGAAACTTCCCATTACCAGTAGTAGTACCAGCAGGGCCCAAATCTGTTCCTAGAACTTCTGTTATGAAACCTAACACATACAGGCAAGAATGTTTCTCAGCTAACAGGTCACTCCCAAAACAAGTACAACAAAGAATTAA
>VWZS01003477.1:2972495-3044610 GCA_013397075.1 Rhabdornis inornatus
GTAGTAGGGGGTGAGAAATCCTGTCATCATCCCTTTATCAAAAATTAAAACACCAGAATGCTGACACATAAAGCAATTTTTCCACTATCACATAAAGCTTACAGTAAGCCACATGAGATCTTTACTTTAGAGCACTCAATCCAACTTTCATTAAACTATAATTAATATAATGGATCATATTCCTATGTATTAGTTGTTTATATAAGACAGGATCTTAACACAGACAGAAATTCCTGATTCCCCTGACTTTTCTGAAATTGTATCATTGATGTGTTTGTATGAGAGCTCCAGATCCTCTCCAACAAGTAATAAAGCGAGGACAGTTCTCATCTGGAACAAGGAATGCACAGCACGGAAACAGGAGCATTCTAGTCAAAATGCTCAGGTCATTAGATACAATAAGAAAGAGAATAAGCTGCAATGAGAGATCAAGTTTTCTGGAAGTTAATGTGGTACTTTCCTCTGATCTCCACAAAACAAGCAGAAGAAGAATTCGCAGACAATCTGCAGGCACAATAATTGTCACCATAAAACTCCATATTTCATGACTTTATTGGTTTATTTTACAAATATCCTAGCATGAGAGCTTGAAGGATAAAGTAGCACATTTTTACAACTGACCATGATTCAAAAAGAATATAGCCTTTTTCAGTATTGTACTTAACTATGCCAAGTGAAAAATCTTTGGACACAAAGTTATGTCCTGGCTTAAGTACCTTGAGAAAGAAGGTGATGGTGTGGGCAAGAGCTGGGCAGTTCTAGAAAAAAAGTGAAGCTCGAACATAAGAAATACTACACCAAGTAGGAAGAGACAGGATAATCCAACATGAAAGACTATGGAAGCATGTATTTATAAGCACCCACTCAGAATGGTTATTCTGTGTTAATCTAATCCTAGGTAGGTTGATTTCAGCACGATTACCAAGAATCAAACATTTTGATTCAGCATCTACTTTACTTTCCAGGTGCAATTCTATCAGGATTTACACCCAAATGCTGGGGAACAATATTTGTGTCTTTGAGAACTTGTGCTTTTATGCAGTGCACTGTATCACACTCAGGATGAACAGATGCCTCAAAGGAAGGGAACCCAAAGGACTTAGGTAACCTCCGAGACTAAAATTATTATTTTACTTTTAGTACTGAAGGCCAGATTGCTGTGTCTTGTAATTGATTAATTTCCATAGTTATACAATTATAAGCTAAAGAAACCCAATAAAGTTAGAAGCATTTGTTTCCTGTGATGAAAAAAAAATATTTCACAAACTGTCACTCTCACTTCCTGCAAAACAAAAAGAATCCTTTATGGGAGAGAAGACCTCTTTTAATGTGATGACACATCAGTTTTTGGATGCAACTACAAGACAGCTTTATTTTGTATGGCGACTTCCATACAAAATGTACTTTTGTTTGAGCCTTATGTTTAAGCGGTGCAAGTAATTTAATAACACAGTTTTGATGTTCATACAAAATAAAAGCAGATAAGGAGACAAATCAAGGATGCATTTACATCTACATCCTGACTGTCCAAGAGGGACTTAATACTGCTGTAAATTTTAATCTGTTTAAAAGAGTCAAGGTAAATATCATACTGGACTAAAAGCAGTCAGATACCTGAAAGACTAATTAAAACTTCAGTGATCTTGGTGACACGATATTAATTTTTATCTGGGCTTATGGACACTCATTTGTAGTTATTAAAATAAGGTTTAATAGTAAAACATCACTAAAATGTCTCAGTTAAAATCTTGCAGCCTGGGAAACATACTTGCTTCTTGAAAACCTAATTAAAAGCCAAAGAAGGTATCGTATCTTACGGTGCTAATGAAAAATCAGTTGTCTTCTATCAAAAACCTGAAGTGCCACTGAAAGCAGATGGGAGGAAGGAGAATCTCAATAAACTATATGTGAAAGATAGTGCACAGAGTATTTCAGAGAATTCTTGAAATTCATGAAAGGTAATTAACACCATCAAGTAAGAGCTTGCTGGTGGAAGGGTAGTTTCTGTGTAATATTTCCCTAACTTTTAATGTGAAACTTTGGGAAATCAGACCAGTTTCAAGAAATGTCAGGTTTTAAAAAATACTCAAATAACTTTTCACATTCTAGAACAAAACAAAAATGGTTTTATTAGAAAAAAACCCAGAATTATCCCACAGGCTCATCCACCTTGAACCACAATGTCAAGGAAATAAAAAAACTAGGAAACAGAAATATGAATAGAACAAAAGGACAACCTAAAGGTGTGTTTTAACCTATTAGACTTTAAAACTTGTCACTGCTTTATCAATTGTGCTTACAATCAAGTAAGCAAAAGGTCAAGTTAACATAAGTGGCATTGTATTATTTTTCTGTTTCTCCATTTTTGCCTTATTTGTTCCTTTAGGCACTAATGCAATGATGCTCCCACATGTGCTTTAAATGTAAGCACATCCAGTTAGTCTAAACAGACTAATCGTATTTTATGTGCTTTGCTGGATTAGTATCTAGATTTTTAAATTTCATAATGATCATAAAAATAAGTGGTAAATCAACGGGGGAAGCAATTCAATCCATTTTTCAAAGTATTGACGAGAAATCAAAAACATTTATTATTATAACAGTTAAAGCACCGCTGAATGTGTAAATGAGTGCTTTCACAGCTTCACAAAGATTATCAGAGTTGTGAAGGGACCCACAAGGATCAGTGAGTCCAACTGTTAAGTGAATAGCCTGTACAGGGATTGAACCCATTTGATCATGATGTTGCTGTAATTAGCATCATACTCTGACCAACTGTGCTCATCTCAGGATCTGATCGTGTTTCCAACAGACATAGTCCAGTGGATGATTTTTATGCTTTCTCTTTTTGGCAGTGTTGCCCTTCAAATGTGTTTTGATCCTGAAGACTGCCAAGGATGAAACAAAGGGGTAGAAAAGAAGGCAGGAAAGCTTTAAATTACATACCATATATGTACTACATTCAAGTATGTTTAATTATTGCTTTCAGATGGTCACTATTGAGACCTTAGATGCACAAAGTAAATGTGCAGTCAATAGGTACCAAAGCAGCACGCATCTCATCCACTTACACAGGCGACAAAAGGAAAAAAACCATGCTATTTGCTCAGCATTAGTAGCATAATTTGAACTGTCAGGAACTGGTCATCAGTATTCTTAAATCGACCTGCTCTCTGACAAGGAATGATATAATACTTTCGAATTTATCTTTACTAGAGGAGAACCTAATCTAACTGCAAATACTTAATTTTGACTAAATTCTACAACAAGGTTATTTTCTTATCTACCTCTTTATATGCTTGGGCATAACACTTCTTTCTTATTACTAAAACTAACTTTATACTCTCTTGAAATGAGTATGGATAGGTACTGATGGTGAGTCAGAGGTGACAGCTTAGACTCGTCTCTCTGGTCAGTTTGAAGGGTGCCTTCCTCACCCTCTCAGGGAGCTGCTGAGTAGGATGAGCATCTGCTCCTGAACCACAGTTGATGGTCCCATGTGTCAGAGGAAATCACCAACTGCTTCATTTGACATCCAGCAGGAATTTGGGAAACAGGTGAGGTAGACCTTTTGCTCATCACTCTAGGGACAGATTCTATCCTAACTCCACAGTGGTCTCTGAGTTAATGTAAGCTAGTGTCTCTAGCTGTGTCAGCATTGAATAATATCAACTTTTTTAGGGATATAGAACATGTCTGGAGCAAAAATGGGGAACTGCAATGCCCTGATAACAGTAAAAAACCTGAGTAATGCAGACCCTTTTCTGTGTTGATTCCTTTCATACTTTCACATGGAAGCACAAACTTCCAGAATAACAGTGAAAACTAGGAACATTTTATAGAAGATATACACAGCTCCTGGTCTCAAAATCTAATCCCATTTCTAGGCAGGGAAAGGTTTGCCATATTGGAGGTTGAGAATTGGATACAATGAGTAATTTTGTTGATTACTTCCAAATGATTCTATGATTTCTCTTGGGTGTCTCAGACTTTTATGACCGTCTTAAAAGAAAGTTAGGAGAGTTATAAAATAAAATGAGAAACACCAGTTTTTTCAACGTTAGCTAAGTTGTCCAAAGCAACTTACTTCTGTTTCTCAGCAGAATGACTCTGAGGTTTTGTTTCAAGCAACTCCTTGCCTTGTTACAGGCATGCCTGCTTGCTGATGAGCAACAGTAGGGTGGGTGGCCAACACCTAATAATATGAGCATGTGAAAAAAACTATTTTCTTGATACTTGAAGTAGCTTTAATAAAGCTGACCTTTGGAAATAGATACTATTCACTCAGGAGTGTATCCTCCCCCTAGAAGATCCCAAGGAAGGACTGTACTTTGACAGGAATGAGAGCTTTCTGCACCTGCATTTACCTGGCCAGCAAAGAGGTGGACAGATTTCCTCGTTCCTTCCCACCACATTGCTACAGCAACTTTCACATGGATTCACAGAACAATCAGAGTTGGAAGGGACCCACAAGGATCATCACGTCCAACTTTAAAGTAAATGGCAAATAGAGGGACTGAATCCACAACCCTGGTGTTACCAGCACCATGCTCCAGCCAGCTGCCTTCTCCCAGGACAGCACACGTACCAAACAAGGGTGACAGCTGCTGAGCAGCTACATCTGCACCACAGGTGCTCTGGCCTGACACAGGGGCCTGGAAACCTGGCAGGGAACCTGCCCAGCATTTACAGTGGCAACATAAAACATGGAAACTTAAAATTACCTCTAGAAGGCCTGTTTAAATTGAAATGATTTTAATTTTTATTTTCAAGCTGTTTAAATCAGAAAAAAAAAAAGAGAGAGTACTATGATAATTTATTTAATCTGGTTTTCCATTTGTAATTTTTTTTCCTCCCTGTAGCTAGGTTTACTCTTACTAAAATGACCACCTAAACATTCTGATCTAGAATCAAATAGGACCATTATATTTTTTGATGAGAGAATATAGTATATCAACATAAATTTGTTTAGCAATGATATGTTGCAGTTAATATGTTGAGACAGACACAGCTGTTTTCACCACCAGTCCTTTAGTAGCAAACTCTACACGCCTTTTTTTTCCTCACTCCTTCTTTCATAGACCTCTCCCAGGTAATTCTGACTCCTTTTGTTATAGGCAGCTTCACAGAGTACTGATTTCTTTTGTTATAGGCAGCTCCATACAGGGCAGACTCCTTCTTTTACTCTGCATGACTGGCTAAACCCAAGCTGTCCCTTTCCTGGCCACCTTACCCTGACTGTCCCCCACACAACATCTTCTCACCATATCACATTGCAAGATTATGCAAACCCTTGCATGACCGCAGGTCCCTTACCTCCTCACAGCATAGCCAGCAGCCTCCTTCTCTTACTCCAGCAGACTCTCAAGGGTCTCAAGCTCCAACTCCAGTTGCAAGTGCCTGTGACTAGTAGCCAGCTAACCCATTCTTTTATAGTCCCCAAACTGATTGGTCAGACACAGGTGTTTCCACTCCTTGGTAATCAGTACAGCTGCAAGTAATTGGGAAAGATTCCCTCCTGCTCTATCCTTTCAGCCTGGCTACCCACAATGATATAGTTTAATATATATTCAGATCTTGATTTCTTATAGAGAGAATTATAGATATTATGTATCTTATTTTCAAAGTGACAACTTTTAGTTATTTTCAATTCTTACCCTTTTGAGTCTATAGGCAGTCATAAATTGCAAACAATTTGAAGACCTCATCAAATTTCCTTTTGTTTTGCAGTAACTTATGCAATGAAGCTTGCCTTTTGCTTTATATGTGCAATGTGGTTTCCTTTGGTACACCCACAAGTATTAGTTCATCTGCCATGTGAAGAGAATGACTCTATGAAAGCCCATCCATCTCCTTCTAGCCCTGACTCTGCTGTGGAGAGCAGCCTTTATGCTCCCATTACAAACGTGCCTGCTGTGTTTCTCCACCCAAGCCATCCCTCTTGTCACCTCTCCAGCTACTATTCACTGAACATTCAAATTAAGATTTTCTTTCATCTCACCAGGAGCTGGATAGCCTGATCTAGAAATCTGGAAGCTGGGAAACTTTTCCTTCTCTCTACTGAGAGAAGAACGCGTAAGTGGAGTTCTGTACAGGTGGAGGGACCACATGAGATTTACTGACATGCCCTCTGTAAGATGGTGGCCAGTTGATAAAGGAGTGACAATCCAAGAAAGACAAGTGACAACATGAGGTTATGAATGACACATGCTGCCCTTGGCTTCACACACAGGGACACCTGTCCAGAGGCTTGTGCTGGACTAACTGCACTACCCCAATAAAGGTAATTCAAGCAGCAATCAAACAGCTTAACTTCTATGGATCAAATCTGGGTATTGCTATGTGAAAACCACTCTTTGATTCTTCTTCACACAACCGATTCTAACAAGAGAAAAAAGACTTACAGAACTTTCTTTCTTTGCTGATACAAATAAAACTGGAAAAAAAGCCTTTTTCCTACTGTTTGGGACAAATTCGGACTTCTGTTATCAGATGCAATGAAAAAATATCTATTAGCTTGATTTTGTTTATAAGCAGCAGTTTTTAAAAGCAGGTTATTGAATCTGTGTTTGAAAAACCTCATGTCCATGTAAAAACTAAAAGGGTATTTATACCGTAAAAGCTCCAAAATAAAACCAGATTCACCTTTACTTCCTTCCTTTAATTCACAGTAAAGAACATAATTTAATCCATACTCTGTACCTGCAGAGAATACTACAATCACATTGTTCTTGAACAGAGGGAAAATATATTCACTGTAGTATGGGCAGAAAAAAAAAAGAAATGAAAACTTCAGAGAAGAAGCAGGAAAGATCTTAATAAAGAGATGAATAAGAAATTAGTCACTCACAAAGAAGGTTATCACATTAAAATCTCTAGCTTTCTGAGATTTCCTTTCACATTTCAACATTGTAAGACTAAACTTCTGGCTTCCTCTTCATGTACTGAGTAGAAATCAACATGAGAAAACTGAAATACAAAATCCAACTAGTGTACAACAGAGGGTGAAAACTACTCCAGCGAGCATGTACACACAGGAATTGTACAGAAAGCAGTGCACTGAGGCACAACAGTGAATGACTCTGAGAATTGAACTGAAGATATACAGCACCTCACCTGTACAGGGCTTAAGGCAGCAGCTCTCTAGTTTCCATAGAGCCGCAGCACAGTGGGCTGGGAAGAAAGAGCCACGACTACGCATGTGCTGGGCACCCTCTGCTGGTTTCACACCAGCAAGTCACCAGGCTTGGGAAATGAAAATAATCAAGCGCAAGCAGAATCCAGGGAAGAAGAAACATCTTAACTACTAGCAAGCGTAAAAAAAGAGGGATCAAAATGTCTTTCAAAAATTAAAATAAATAAATACCTGCAAAACATTTTAGATTTTAACTCAACTATCTCAGCTGTTTCTCCGTATAGTTTCTATCAAACTAAGAAAGACACCCTACTCTCACAAACAAAGCATTAAGCATTTCTTGCATTGAAAAACACTTTTTCCCCTTTAACATAAATTTTATCAACATCATGGCTAGCAATAATTTTTCCTTAGTTCACGAGACTCCCCCTGAGTGTTGACAGGGTTACATGTGACCCTTTATGGTCTGCAAAGCTGACATAAACAAAACTGTTGCACACTTGAAATTATCAAAAGCAAAAGAAAATACCAAAGTAAAACAGTGTTAACCCTCAGCAGCAACCAGCCAGTTAGGCACCAATTCTACATTATAAGCAAGAGAAAACATATATAAATCCCAGTAAATTCACTTAACATCCCTCACAAATCCTTTAGTTTCACACTTTTTCAAAACCACAGTAATCTCCCTTTGGTCACTGCTGACACTTCTGAAAACATTTTCAATCAGTATCTAAGCATTAAAGAAAGGAATATAAAATCTGAGGTTTGTTGCATCAGTAATAAAATCAGCAAGTACTTAGAAAATTTTTCAAGTGCAACATTTGCACCTTTCTGAGAGGAGTTGCCATACAGTTTAATTTTCAAAATTAAAGAGAGGTTCTCTCAAAAGAAAAATCCTACGATACTCTGACACTTGACAACTTGCTACTTCCTACGGATTTGGTTACAAAATTGTTCATCATTTCAGAATGTGGAATAAAATATTATACCAATAAGCACAGGAAAGGTGATTGAACTTCAAAGATCTCTCCTTTTCTTGCCCACAATCCAGTCCTCAGACCCACTAGAAGAGATTTCCCAGTTCCTGTGCTGTTTGGTTGCTCATTTTTGCATCGTCCTCTAAGTCCATTAGGCTGTGATACATTCAGATGGAAATAAATGCAGAAAACATAATTTTTAAGAGAAGAAAGTTAACAAAATACTAATGCATTCGGTCAAGGAGCACACTGTACATAAAATCAATGTACAGGTGCACAGGATAAAAAGCATAAAGATAAAAGGTAAAAGAATAAAAATAAACTAATTCAAATTACTTTTTCTGTAGTCTATACAGCCAGAAAATAAGTGTTTTTTTATAGAAATACCATGATCCAAGAAACATTTGTTAAATTAGTTGAATTTTTCACCACTAGAAAACAACAAATTTAATGGAACTCTGATGCAGAGTATAGGATCCTCACCATGAGCATGGGGTGTGAACTCCTCTCACCACTTCTGCATTTATCAAGCTCTATTTTATGCAGAAGAGAATTAAACTGTGGAAAAGCAACAGTGTTGTTCTCAAAGAAGCAACAGAAAAAGGCACATGCGAAAGGGAGAGTTTGCCACATGTCACAGACAAGACCTAGCAATTCCTGTACTGCAGGAATTGTAGATGCCAGTAGAGTTTAGGGCTTTGCTTGGTATTTCAAGTGTTCAGAACAAACACAGCAGAAGTGGGCACCCTTCACAAAAGGCACAACCAGCTGCTGACTTTGCAATTCATCTAAGGTCCCTGAGTACCAGTACAGATGATAATTAACAAGGGGAGCAACTCAACCAGCTCATATTCTCATCTTCCTAAATCCAGAGACTTGCTGCAAAGATGGGTTCAAAAACTGGATACGGTGTCCTGGAAAGGCAGGCTTATTGTCTCTTGCTGCACACAGCCTGAGAAGGTGCTCTTTGCAGAAAGTGTCAGCATGTTTTGGGGACATGTTGGACTTTCTTAAGAAGGTGAGGAAATAGGCTGCAGTGGCTGGCTAGACACCACTGCTCCATGTAGGCAGGAAAAGTATAGAGAAACCGTAAGAGTACATAGAAACTGCTCCTTCAAAACCCATCAAAACTCCACTTTCAGACTGAAGACACTGGCAACCATAATGTAACAACCAGCTTTAAAATGCTCACTTCAAAGTGCTTTTGCCAAAGGAAAGAAATCAGGGTCAAAATAAAAATTGGTGAAGTATTTCATCACTCCAGTAGAGGTTTTGTGCCTAAAGAAAACCACAAAATTTCCTATTTCAATGTCTTTAGAAATGGATAACAATGGCATCTGAAAGATTCAAAGGAGCACTGGAGGAGACCCAAGAACATGCTTGTTAGGAACAGTGATGACAATGAGATGTAGCATGTTTGTGCTGGCTGTTACCTAGCACGGTCAAGATTACATGAGGAATGGGAAAACAAATGCAGATGTAAGGTGTATTTGAGATATCCACCTACTGAGAGTATTTTGGAAGGTCAGAACCACAAAAAGTTTCAGTTTGGCCTTTACCCAGCAAGTGAGACCTTGAAGTAGGAACCACCTGCCTATAGAATCTTCAGATACAATTCTGTTACAGAACAATCCAAACAAGCACCTACAGTGGTTTTATCACCTTTCATATTTCTTGCTTGTAACTAGGTTCCCTTCAAGTAGAGCACCTGGTTCACAAATCTGATTTGGCAGTAATTATTATACTGAAAAACACACTAACTTTAAATCCTTTTCCTATTTATAAATATCAAACATGTGGCAAAGTTCAGTATAAAAAGACTACTTTGCTGACTGCTGTAGTAATGCCACTGTTTTGGCTCAGGAAGAAAAGACAATCTTGATCCCTGGATGAGCAGCGGCCTTGTGTCTATATGGCTCAATATTATTCCACTCTCAAGCCTGTGCACCTGGCAAGACACTGCAGTTTGCCTGGACATATTTGCACTCCCTGCGTTACCTCATAGCCTGAGAGGAAAGGTTGTGGTTGGTGTTTTTTCTAGCCAAACATCAGGGTACTTAAGGTTTTGCCTGTCACAGTTCACCAGCACATCATTTTCTATAGTGTAAGACTGGGAACCTTGTATTCTCTCATAACAAAATCAATATATGCAACAATATTTTGCTTTGCTTTATTTTAAAAAAATAAGACACCAAATAGCGTAAAAAATGTGGTGTAACCAATCAACCAAATGTTCAATAGCAAGCTAGATTTAGAACCCCAACGAAATATTTAGATTTTTAAATATTCAACTGATTTTCAGAGATGATGGGCACTTAAATCTGTATGTGAACACTCCCATGCCTAACTCTGACTCCTTTTGACAGCAATGATGGAAGACAAAACAAGTCTGTGTCAGCTGCAGGAAGACCTTAAGTGTAGCATGCATGGCAAAAGGAAGAGTGAATACTGAAGACTGTTTACTTTCCTAGTGTAGACTGTAAATTCTCCAGCTAAGCTTTCCATAAGCTTCTGTAAAATGGACATATAACATGGAATGATAGTTCCACAATAATAAATTTTTCGTGTTTTGGGGTATGTAGCTCAATTCAGTGCTAGACTTCCTGTAATACAAGATGTGTAATTTCAAAGCTGCATTCTAAGACACTTAATAGGACCCTGTTTTGAAAGGAAAAAAAAAAGTAAAACAAAAGAACAACGATGAAATTTCTTGAGAAGGGCCATTATGAAAATGTAATTTTTAAGTAGCTGGTTTTCAGAGAAAGCAATCAGATGGTAAAACAGCCCATGAATTAAAAATCTTTCCAGTTCCTCAGCAGACTTTTTAACCCCAAAAATTCTAGAAGTATTTACAGAATTGCTTTCACAGATTTATAGACAGTTTATTTATGTTTGCCTACTTTAATGTATTAAGATGAGAGACATTTAGAACAAATTCATTCTCCAATCTGGGAAAAGTGAAATTCTTCATAGCTTTTAGCCAATCTGTTGGTTGGTTAAATTTCTTCATTTTGAATAAGAATAATTAGAATATCTAGTGACAAGAAGAGGAATGGAAAAGGAAAAATCAAGGCTTTGGTATTCACTACTATGTACAAGTTGCATGGGACAGCTCCTGAGGCTGCTCTAGCTTGTGCACAATTTTTCAAGTTGCATATTAGAGACAGGATAATCTGCTAGGATCTGTGAAAAAATGCCATTTTAGTTACATTCTTGAACATGCTAGAACCAGACTATCATGACAAAAATATATAATTTTGAATAAAATTTTTATTTTTATCTTTTTTATTTTTTTACATGTCACTCATTACTTCTATTCTGGTTAATACAGAAATATAAGAACTTTTCATGGAGAAGGAAATTTATTGAGGAGAGTTAAGCAGCACATTCTAAAATGAAATAAGAAAACTTTATTAACCTAGTCCATTCATTTTTTAAAATCCTTTGAAGAAAAAAAATGCAGTTTAAATAAAACATAAGCTTTCAAAAAACCAGTATGCAGATGAAGAAAAGAAAGCTAGAGCTCAAGGATTTTGAACAAGGAACAGTGACCATGTATTAAAGGGCTGCTCTACATGCTACAAAAGATCTGCTAGAAAGTACAACTGTTTTGGGAGAGTGAGAGGATAAGACCAATTCATTTAAGCAGCTTTAATTTGCTTGCTTTCTTTCTCTATGAACTCCATGAATTTCCTAGCACAGGACTAGACAAGTATAGCGCTTGCAATTTTTTTCAGACATTTTGTATAATCTATTTCATCATACTCTTAGAATCCCAATAAAATCTTTACTAGGGCTGCCTGCTCATAAATACTTGCACAGGAAAGAGAATTTGAAAGAAAAAAAATTATCCCCTAGAAGGCTTTGTGTTAAAAGCAGTAGAAAAATCAAGCAAACTAGAACCATATAATCTTCTATCTCCTGCTCTTCTAAAGGCCCCTGAAAAAGAAACTGAGACACACAAAGACAGTTTGAAATCCTGGACCTAATGAAACAATCATGTCCCACTGGTAAACAAGTGAGGCTGTAAAGCATAAACTGCTTTAGACTAAAGCAACATTATTTTAAATTCTCCAGCACTAACATGAAAGAATGCAACAACTTTAATCAAGAAAATGTTTTTTTCTGCAGATAGCTGAAAGCAAGAGATGCTGCAGCCAAAACTTGTCAAACTGGGATACTATTGTGAAATGCACCCTTTTAGCTACGAAGATAATTAAAAGTAATCAGCAGTAGGCATTCCTCAATAGCAATGTTTGAGATTGGTGATTCACACAATTTGGTAAGCTTCCCTTTTGATTTCTGTGATAGTTTTGCCTTAAACAGCATCACTTCCAACTTCTCACTAGTGTCTGTATTATAGTGATGCAATACATAGGATGTATTACTTATTGAACAGGTTACACAGGCATTTATCAGAACATCCTCTAATCAGCATTCAGAGTGCAACCCCAAACAAGGGCAGTAATTTGGACTAGGAGACAACAAAAACACAGAACAAAATAGTATTGGATTTTACACCAACACTTCAGTTTAGCACATTCCCTGCAAGTGAGAGAGTTCTTCATCATGCTTTTGGCTGGGTTCTGAAGTATTTACTACTTAAAGATACCGAACAGGTATATTAACATCTGTGCCATGTTGTACCTTCAAGAACCTTGTAAGCTCACAAATATTTACATCTTTACACGTACCTGAGTTTTGTGGGGGTTTTTTGTTGGTTTGTTTTTTTTTGTTTGTTTTGTTTTGTTTTTGTTTTGTTGTTTTGTTGTTTGGACAGGGTGAGGAGGTGTTCATTCTTAATTGAGGTATGAGCAATACTAAGAAAAATGCTCAAAATGCTTAAAATCTTTGGATACTTGCTTGCTTGTTAATTAGTAAATATTTAATCAAAATGCACACATTAACTTCTACTGAATCTAAAAAAGAGAAAGGTTTATTCATGCTTTCTAACTGTATTTTTTCTCATTTCAAATTAGGCTTACAAGCTATTGCTGCTGAAAGAACCATTACCTGTCCACTGGTTTACATACCGATCCACTCTGTACAGTATTTTCGGAGTCTGCTAGAATATGCTATTTCATGCCACTTTCCTGTTTTCTACAGTGCTTCTGATCATGAAATGAGGATTGCAGGAACACAGCATGTATGAAGTGTACACACAGAAACTACAGGCAGTATGCACACAAAACTTAAAAATTACAGTTCAATATTTTGGAAAAAATAACATTTTATCCTAATCACTTCAAAGTTTTACATTCTAACAAAAATAATTGGTTCCTTGCTCATTTTATCAATTCATAGAACTTCAGCGCTGCAGGTTCATAGTTTTAATATGGCATTTTTTAATCAACATGGGATTTGAGAGGCGCCATTATTTTGCTTTTAATAAATAGAAATATTCCAAAACAATCAGTAAGCATTTTAATTTGCTGCCGGTATTTTATTTTTAATTACAGACAGCTTTAGCACTAGGGTCCTCAGTAGTGAATTACCTGCATTGTTAGTCATGCTGCACAAAAAAATCCGTGAGATTCCAGATAAAGACTTATGGTTGTCCTAGATTTAAACATCTCAGTTATGCAACTGAATGACATAATTCAAAGGTATGTATAACTTATTGTAAGAGGAATTCTGTGATAGAACCACTTGACAAAATAATGTAATGCAAGCATGTAAAAAAAAAATGAAAATGAACTGGACAAACTAGCACAACCTTCAGTAAACATTTTTAAAGCTGAGTGTACACCTACTATATGTGTTTACACAACTGAAATTACAAAGATTTTCTGGAAGAAAATCATTGAACCCAAAATTACATTTCAAATTCTACAGACAAAAATTATTATTTTCTCTACATTTTTGTCTGAAGTTTGAAAGAGGTGGTCCTTTTCAAAAGGACAAACTTAAGGCACACTAAAAACTGCATAAATCCAAAATATTTTTTCCCTTGATCAACTGAGGTGGCAGTGACAGAGCTCCCTTTGACTAGACGAAGGTGAATGCATTTTTAGAAAGAACTTTATACACTGAGATACACTTTATTTCTACTTAATTCCTGCTGTTATCAAGAAAAAGCTACATTACTTACAATACGATCTCTATTTATTGTAGAAGTGACATTCAGATCCAAAGTCCCTGCAACTATGGCTTAGGTGAATCCCACCAAACTACATCTGAGTTAACGATTCTATATCCATTTAACACTCCTCACCTATTCACCTAGTAAGGATTTCTTGCACTGGCTCTCACACAATTGTAATGTTCTAGTATACAAATCAATATGGATGTGAAGTTACATGGCAAGTGTTTGAGAAACACATCAAGTCATCTGCTTTAAAGAATATGTTTTTCAGCATTTCAACAGAAACCCTAACATACACTAATGTGAACACATATCCATTATGACATAGATGTGCATACAGAAAACCATTCAAGAGGAATTCTGCAGCATTAAAACATTAAAACAGGGAGGCAAAAAATCTTCAACTAGCCTATTTATAAGTTACAATGCTCTCTGACCATGTATTTTTTTACTAAGCACAAAATAGTCCCCCCTGTCTGAGGGCTTTAGCATGATTTCATCAGGTAAGGAAATTTAAAATTAGCATTCGTGACCTAACTTTAGAAGAAAAATGACAGAGTACAGAATAAGATTAATAAACCAGTGATACAACTAAATATCACTGTTACTATGCAAGTGCTGAAACGTGCACTTTAAACTCTTTGAGAGAGAAAACATTCACCTGCAACTGCACAACGTATCTTAACAACCTCTTCATTTGTAAGAGTGCTTAGACTGCTGGAACTGCCTCCTCTAATCTTTGGTAGCAGAGCATCTAAAATATATTTAGAGTAGGATATTCACTGAGACAACCCTTTTTACCCAAGTTCATGCAAGATAGGAACAAAAGAATAATGGCAAATGCAATATTACAGCTTACCAACTTTAACAAAAACCCTTTTAACAGACTCTCATCATTGATAAGAACCACTTTTCAGATCCTATATGTAAGCTATTACTCAAAGAGATATCATCAATTTTCTTTTCAGTAGCTCTACTTGACTTTTCTTGACTATGAAATATCATGTACATACGCTAATTGAATTATGTTTATTGTAGACCCAAAGAACTTGTACCAAATAAGTGGAGTGTAAAACATCACTGTGACAGCCCTTCAAGAAAAAATATAAGACTAGTTACAATTAAGGAAAGATGCTTTTGCCATTCTTGTTCAAATAAGCAGCTTCAAATTAAAAAAGAATATCTTGCCCTTATGCCTTTCCAAACAATCTCTCATCTACACCAGTAAATGGCTTCATAGTGCATACCTACTTGTGGAAAGGAAGTTGAAAGAAAAATCTGACTACTGCAAAATTCAAAAGAATCAGCAGTAGATGTCACAACAGGGAGAGATCCTTTAATTACCTGAATCAACAATAACAAAAAAGAGAAAGAAAGATTCTTTAAAAACATGAATTAATAATAAAAATTTGTCCAGTTACTCTTGATGACTCCTGATATTCTGAATAGGTTTTAAAATTATAAAGCTGGAGTATGACTTTTTACAAGAGCACGTAGTGATAAAACAAGAGGCAATGACTTTAAACTGATGTACAGCTGACTTAGATTAGATAGCAGTTCTTTACTGTGAGAGTGGTGAGGCACTGGAGCAGGTTGCCCAGAGAAGTTATGGATGCCCCATCCCTGGAAGTGTTCAAGGCCAGGTTGGACGCACTTTTGAGCAACCTGATCTAGTGGATGTTGTCCCTGCCCATGGCATGGGAGTTGGAACTAGATGATCTTTAAGGTCCCTTTCAACCCAAACCATTTGATGATTCTGACTGTTCAGCTCTCCCATTATCAAACAACAAAAAGTCACCATTACTGAAAAGACAGAGAATGATATTTAGGATCAATTTCTATCAGTTTCAAATCAAATTACCCAAAGATGTGAGTTAGGCCAAAAAGTCAAGAGTACTTTCAGTTTCACCAGCAGAAAATATCCTCACACATGGTCAAAACTGCTCAAACTGTATAATCAGAGACTTCTGTAAGAAATTGGCTTATCTTATAAATACGTTCTATACATAAGTTTTATTTTATAATTTTCCAACTGTGCTTAAGTAATGCCTGTGCATGCCTCACTACAGGCTTGATTACAGTACTCCCATCTTGACTTACTCAGGCTAAAAGTTCCTTAACTTCATAAAGTCATTTAAATCACTGAAGTGGCTCTAAGTATGTTATAGAGCTCTACTGAAGCAAAGGAATCTAACAGAATATATCCCCCATAGTCTGTAACAAAAGGAAGTACCACATATAAAAAGAAAGCGTACCAGTACTTCACTGGAAAAGGCTCCAGCAAAGACATCATGTCCTTATAGCAAACAGAGGCTATGTTTCATTTTTACGGATATAGTGTTCTACTCAAATGCACTACAGGGAAAGAATCACAGCCTGTTTAAAAATGTAAATACATCAAACGACTTACTGATGCATACGGTTTTAAGTAAACGTGTGTGCCTCAATACAATGTGTTGCCTGCAAAGCTACCTGAAATATTTTAACATATCTGTTACTTATGTGAATAGTACATCAGCTTCTTCAGTTGCTAGAGCCCACAACCTCTCATCACTACAGCAAGCTTTAAACAGGTGTAAACCAGCACTGCTACCCCAGTGCCTGGGCCCCATCTTCTTTCTGCCCCAATCTCACTCTCTCCTTTGCAAAAGCAAAAATTAAAAGTCACTCCCATGAATCACATCTAAGAATTGGTCTGGGTGTCAGGACAGTTCTTTTCAGTGCACACATTGGCTTATGATGGCTTAATCTGCAATAAAAAAGGGAAGTCTTCACTCCAGCTCTGAAACATTTAAAACTTCCTACTGGCAAGGCAAAGAAACCAGATTGTTTCACTAATGTAAGTCCCTTCAAGTTTCTAAATATGGCTATTTTTTGGTAATACATATCTGCATGCTACATTATTTAAGTAAGAAATAGAACAGTTCTAGCTATAAACATAATGCAACTGAAGACTGTACAACAAACTTTTATTCTACAAAAAAACAGTGTTTAGAAATTGATGGTGTAACACATATGTACAGTAGCCAATTTATGCATGTTTGAGAGATATTAACAAAGATAATAGATTCATTAAATGCATTGTTCTATACCACTACCAACCAAACTGTTCAACAACTCTCACCTGGTAACATACCTAAATCTTCATATCATTAACAACTTGGCACGTTGCCAGTCCCAGTTTAGAAGAACAAGAGATTAACTTCTAGTTTTCAGGAGGTTTTTAACAAAATGTGTAAAAAGTAAAGCTACTGCCAGTATGTGTTTGATTTTGCACATTTACTTCTGTGGTCTATGACTGAAGCCTTTTCAAACAGAACGCATTAAAATGAAATAAAACCCCTTAAGTCCATAAAATATCCTTAGAGCTATTTTGTGCTTTTGGGCTTTCACACAATCAAATCTGCCTGACCAGAACACTATAAGTAGGTGGTGCAGAAGCATCAGTCAGGCTCTTTGAGCCAGAGACTGCCTGTGACAATACATTTGCCTTAAACATTGTTCATCTCAACTCCCAAGACACGTTCTGATAATAAACACATCAGCAAGGTCCATTACAAAGCAATGGTTATTTAATGCATACCTGATGACTACTACTTTGCACAATAGATAATAATTCATTCAAGTCCACTCTTTCCAAGGGCTACCTTCATTAAACTGTCTGTTTACTATCCAGAATAAAAGTCCCTGGAACTGAAAAACTGAACCATGACACAGCATGAAAAAACTCCCCACCTTCCAGAAGAAGAGGACTACACACGAGTAACTTGCTTCTACGTTCAAAGGCATGCTAATGCTTTACACTGATGTGATGTTTTCATAGTTTCACCTCTTTGAGGGAAGCAGAAGGGGAAATAAAACTTGCATGTTAATGCTTTAGTGTTAAAGATCGAAAGTCTAATCTGAGCTAAAAATGTTTTTTTTTTACCAAAGGGGCATTCAGAAGTAACAGAATCTACCCTTATTATCTTATTATGCAAGAAGAAAAGAACTTCCTTAAAACTGAGTGGAAGGATGCTTTCAGACACAGAATTTTAACAAAACTTATTTTGAAAGCAGTTGGTGAAACGCACTTGAATGCAACAAACTGAAAATCTGACCATCCTACAGCTTAATCTTTCACCACCAATTGAAAGGATACACAAAGCAGCAAATTAGGTGAAACAGGAGAGAATATCACTACTAATTTACCTAAGCAGCCAATTAATCTTAACAATTTAGAAAGAGGTTCAACTTCAATGTTATTCTACCAAAACACAACCCCCCAGCTCTTATTTCTGTTAAAACATATAGGGTTTTTAGACCAACATCAGCTTTTTACTTTTCATGCAACATTTCTGAACTTTGAGTCATTAAAATCAATTAACCACAAAGTACTCAAACAGTATCTATCCAGAACACCAAATATATTACAAAATAAGAAAATGCAAATATTCGCTTAAGTTTTGGCTTCATGCATATCTGCATTTTAGAAAAGCTAGAATCCTACTGCATATGCTTACAGTATATATGTTCCACCTTCTAGAAGTAGTAAGAACATTGTAACACCGAGCATGAGCAGATAAATACAAGCTTGACTGTACTGCAGTGAAATAAGTTTTATCTTACTACCTAAAGAAGGTGAAATGCAAATTTTCACAACCTAGTTTCATTTCAATTTTATTGAAGTGCCTGCAGCATTCTGTGAGTGCTTGCACATACACAGGCACGCACAGAAAAAGTGGTATCTACAAACAGTTTACACGGATATTTACATACATGTTATTTACATAAGCTAATATGACTGCATGATCTTTGATGTAAAAACCATATGCTTCTTGCACATGTAACTGTTGCATTGGTTTTACAAAAGTAATATAAACCTTTTGCAACGACTCACTAAGCACATATCATGGCTGATTCCAAGTTTTTAGAGCTTGCAGGTTTTTAAAAAAAAATACAATACCTAAAACACTGTTATCAAACAAATATGCTTTATTGGCATCTAAAAACAAAATGCACCCAACATTAAAATGTACTTTTTCATTTTTTAAACCCACTGCAGTACGAGGAACAAATCACAAACACTTACTTTAGAGAAAACAGAGACTATAGTGTAGATTTTACAAAATCACTTTTAATCTCTGTGTTATGCTCCTTAAGTAACATGGGCCACCTTTTTTTCTGCCGAATTGTAGGAACATAAAATATCACAGCTTTATCTATACTTTAAAATTCTGCAGCAGCCTAAAAACACGGACAAGATACACCAGCACCTGTTTTCAAGTATAACAATTTCGATAGCCAAACTAAGGGTAGTATCTAAAAATTTCATTTTCTTCCATAGGAAGTCTTTGTTTGACAAGCTGTTAATTTATCATTGTGAAATTAAAAGCAACTGGGGCAAGTTTATGCTTTACCAAAGAAATAAAATAAAATTAAAAAAAAAAAACCAAACAAAAAAAAAAAAAAAAAACCAAAAGCAGAAAACGTTTACCTACCATGTTCAAATTATAGAACAGTGTTCTATACAAGTCAGTTGTACAGTTATTTAAGTGAAAGATGAACATGAACATCAGATTAACTTAATTCTGGCAGACAAAAGTGAACTGCTACGGTCCAGTCAGCCATTTATCTATTACAGAGAGATGACAACTTTACAAAAGGTATCTTTTACCTACTGAGTGATGATTATGTCCCCTCAGTTTCTGTGCTTTCTACCACTGGTTCACTCTCTATATCAGCTTCTGTGTCACTCTTCTCTTTGTTTATCTCGACGGAAGATGTCAGTTTTTCATAAAGTTCTGGATCATCCTGCACCTGTGCAGTTGGTGGCTGACTTTCTGTCTCTGCATTTTCACCATTTACCTGGGGCATATTATCACCTTTGCGTTGAGAAGTGGCCCCATCAAAATATTCAAAAACCCGTGGATGTGGAGGCGGGATCCAGTTGTTTGGCATTCTGTCTCTTCCAAACCTGTTTCCATTAATTTCTCTGCAAAAATTAAAATCTCTGTCATCCCTATCCCTCTGTCTTTCCCAGGGTCTTCTGCGGTCATCAAAATCTCTGTGAGCATCTTGTTCAAATCCTCTATTCCAACTGGGACCACTTCTACTATCAAACCTATAGTTTACATGCCGAAACCTCTCTCTGTCTTCATGGAAACCTTTAGGACCACCATAAATAGGGAAGGCATGGTGCTCTCTTTCATCATAATCTCCTCTCTGTCCCCAGTGCTTGTCTGAATTGAAACCAAAATGCTCTCTTCGGCCAAGGTTATCTATACTTGGTCTTCCAAAATTTTCTCTCATGTCTATATGTGGTCTTGCAAAGTGTTCTCTTCCATCTACTGGAGGCCTTCCTATACCCTCTCTCGGATCAACTGGTGGTCGTCCAACAGAATCTCTGACATCCACTGGAGATGGTCTGTTAAGATTATCTCGGTTTTCCACTGGAGGAAAGCGATAATCTCTGTCTCCCTCCTGTTGAATGTTATCACCTCCAAGTGGTAGCCTTTTCTCTGGATTAGAAATGTTATCGATATTTTGTCTTCCTGGTGTTCCAAAAGGTCTTTCTGTTTGATTAAAAATATCTCCTGGAGGAAAAGGACCTCGAGGTGGTGGTGGGTGAAGAGATGGATCAAGGATTGCAGGAGGAGGAATAGTACGCTGTGGTGGCATTCCTGGCTGCATTAATGGAAACCTTGGTCCAGGCGAATGGGGCATTAGGCCTGGACGGAGATCTATTAGAGGCATTCCTGGCATTCTTTGATTACTGATATTTAAATGAGGCATGTTTGGAACTGCAGCTGGATGCTGCATTGCCAGAAGTCCAGAATTACTTGAAATATTTGGTGGTGGCACTCCCATAAGTCCAGAACTAGTTGAAACATTGGGTGGTGGCATTATGAGAAGCCCAGAGTTGCTTGAAACACTCGGTGGCTGTACTCCTGCCAGAACTCCTGAGCTGCTGGACACACTGGGTGGCTGCATTCCTGTCAGAAGGCCAGGGCTGCTTGAGACACCAGGTGGATGAACTCCAGCTAGAAGCCCTGAGCTACTTGAGACATTTGGTGGTGGCACTCCAGCCATAAGTCCAGAGCTACTTGAGGCGATAGTTGGCTGAATCCCGCCAGCAAGAGAAGAGCTACTGGAGACAGCAGGTAGCTGCATTCCTCCTGCAAGACCAGAATTGCTGGAAACAGTTGGTGGTTGCACTCCTCCTACAAGTCCAGAGCTGCTTGAAACACTGGGCGGCTGTACTCCCCCTGCAAGTCCAGAGCTACTTGAGACAGTGGGTGTGGGCCCTTCTCCAGTAAGCCCAGAATTGCTTGAGACACTGGGTGGCTGCACTCCTCCAACAAGTCCAGAGCTACTTGAGACATCACTTTGCACTGAAATGCAACAACAAGAAGAACAGTTACCAAAAAATACCAATGTAACACACAGCATTCAAAACAAAATGCAGCTTAATCCATGTTCAGGTAATGCATGTAGTTATGATACTGCTGACAAGGTCTGTCCTAGTTTCTGTAACTAATATATATTAGTTCAATCACATTAGTGATACATAGACATTATACCACAGAAATAAATGTCTCTACATTGTAAAGACTGTACAGCAGCTTAAAATTGACTAACTCCAAAGCCATCACCCAATTTATGCAACGAAACTATTAAAATCTTTGATGAAATTCTATAGATGTTATACTAGCCTACCCTCTCCTGCTCCTTTCCATTGCTACTTGTGTAATCAAACTGAATTTTTAAGTTATCTAAAGGGTTTCCAGGCTCAGCTTTACTTCTTGACACTATGAGAAAAACATATTTGAGCATAAACTGCTAGAAGTCAATGATTAGATGATGACAAAGATGGTTCTCACCACTTTCCCAAATTAAATTCAGAATGATACCCTACCCAGCCCAGAAGTTCCTATTCTGTAGTTACTAGCTCAATGGGCTACAATTTGCAAAAATCATTCAAGAGTGTGATGCTTCCTGTACATGATCATATCATACAATGAAAACATTTCTTACCAGATCTATTATTTTCACTGGAAGAAATCTGAAGGTCTGTAAGATGTGATCCTTTGTCATCTGATTCTGGTTTGTTGATTGGCAGGGGATTAAAAACACTTCCAGCAGATAATGTTGGAGTAGCTAGACTGCTAGTAACTGTGCCAACTGGTAGAACAAGGCCAGTAAAAGGAACATCCTTCATTGTCTCTTGTGCAATAGGTAATGGAGGCTGTACTAAAGCTGTAGAGAAATAACAGAAGTGTATCACAGTAATCATATAGTGAAATCTTCAAATTTAGTTTGGTAGAAGTCAGGCTGATAAATCAAAAGAAGTAAAATTAATTACCCTTCACTGATACATTTTTTGATAATAAATTTCTTATCCTCAATCAGCAATGTAATATTTAGGGCTTTTTTCTAGAGATCATGAGCTGCAGGTAAACCTAAGCAATCAGTAGTCTAACATATCTTTAAATGTTAAATGAATACAGTTAGAATGCTAAACTAAAACAAATTATTATATATTATTCAGTGACTAGGACCAAATAATCTCAGTAACAGCTACGTGTGTTAGAAAGGTCCAAATATTGAACTATGTATATAAATAATTAACCATTTGCCATAACTTTTTTCAGTAACTCCATGTTAGGTATAATTTTTCAGTATACATTATAAGCTCTGTAAGTCTTTTTCACAATGCCTGATAAAAACCAGCTAAACAACAACTACTGTGTTGCTATTTCCCACTACACAGGATTAATTTGCTTTTGATTAAATAACAAGGAGTATATAAAAAAAGTAAACTTTTCATCACACACAAACAATTGTTAGAGCAATCAAACTTACGTGTTGGAACAACTGGTGGGACAACAGGTGGTGGGACAACAGGTGGTGGGACAACAGGTGGAACTGGAGGAGGCATATAACCTATATGGAAAAAATGACAAATGATTACACGAAAAGCAAATAAACTTTTGCAGTAAAAAATTGCCTACATTATTTATCCCAAAAACTTGCGTCATTGTACACTAACAAACAACAAATTAATAGGAAGAGGCAACAGTGGTTATTGTTTTCAAAAACAACCTCATCTTCACTACAGATGATCTGCAGGCACATCTTTAAGTGATATCTGCCAGTAGTATCCAAAGAAGAAAATCAAGAGTTTCAACTTTTCAAAAACAAGAAGATTGATTTTAAGTACTTTAAATTTTAATTTCTCACAAAGGTAAAAAGATGTGATTTCTATTCTCAAGAGAATACATTGATAAAAGTAATACCAAGTTAGATATAAGTAATTTTAATCTAGTATAAAATCTAGGAGTCAAAGGCCAACTTGCTCAGACAGTAACCAGTAGCTGACAAAAAACTCTGATGTACACAGAGGCACAAGAACTGCCTATGCCCATTTCACACCGCATTTTGTTATAACTGATTTACCTGGAGGTGGCTGTGAAGGGTTGAAACTTGCTCTCAAGAAGGGTGGAGGAGGAATTGGGCTATAACCAGGAGGAGGGACAGACATTGTGACAGGAAACGCAGGTGGAACCAAGCTAACAGCAGGCACAGCTGGAGCTACTGGAATCTTTTTTTATGAAAAGAAAAACAAGTAGCTTCAATACTTAACAGTATTCAAGGACATTAAAAGTGATAAACTGATTTAACTGCAATTCACATCAAGCACTAAATGCAAAGCATTTATATATATTTCAAACACTGAAGAATTAGATTGCATTCTGAAATGGTCAAATTATGGGCAAACAAGGACACTGGAAGAATCTTATGTTATCTCTACTTTATTCTCAGACAACCAAAAATACAGTTTGACACTATGTCTATTCAAGGATAAAAATACACCTATCGCAGAGGGGTGAATGCAGAAATGAATGCAGAGAGAGAAAAGGAAGAAAAATGCAGATAGTGTAGCAATTTGGGGGCACTTTGAAAACAGTGAATCTAGTGCCCAGAAAAACGTATTTTAGAACAGTAGTGGAAAATTAAGTTTAGTGTATGTAATTATAAGGCTAATAATCCCGATGAAATCCTGAAAATTATTTAATATTTCTTGAGTTTCTGTTTGAGTTATGCATTTTGTTACAGCGCATAATATTTACAATGATGTAATTAAAAGCAGTATAAATGCAATATACACATGTATATTTAAATATATACTGATCACAGTGTACATTAGGAGGCAGCTGAAATAAGAAGACTGAAGACAGTTTTTGTGAAGAGGAAAAAGCTCAAAATTCAATTCAAGTAAATGCAAATATATTAACATTCATATAATTTTATGTCAGTTCGTCAACTGGAAATGTCTATACACATTTGGAAAGATAAAACACTAATAATATAAGTACAAAAACTTTTGTATTAAGCAACTGCATGAAACTAAAGATTATGCTCAACCATGGCAACTATTCTATTCTAAAATATTTCAGAGATGAACATGAATGGATGCAGGAATCCACTTTTAAATCAAAAATATTTTATCACTTAAACTCAGCATTAAAGTTTACCTGTATGGAATAAAAAGTCTGCCCACCAGTTCTGTGGGGCTTTTGTAAACTCAGACAATACCAACCTGCAGCATAGTGACTGGCTGTGTGTAAGCTTCTGTCTGTGTTGTAATAACGGTACTCTTATCAACTGTAGCAGTCTGCGTCGTTTGAGTATTTTCTTTAGCAGCTTCTGAGCTTCTGGCTGTTTCCCACTCTTTAAAAATGATGTATTTTACCACAAAAAGATAATTAATGTGTTATTTTTGTTTAGATATTAAAAAATCCTCTTCCTTCTTAAACAATAAATTTGAATCTAGTATCTCCATAGATTCATAATAGCCCTCAAATTTGTTATGAAAAGAATGAGCAATTATTTACTATTGTGTATCTTAAAGAACATAATATATCTTTATCTACCTGCAATGCTGTTTAATTTTGGCTGTGTATGAACTGATTTTTCAAAACTTCCCAAGTTTTTTCACCAATCATTGTGTTAACAATTTGCAATATAGAGCATGCTCCTGTTTTCTAAAAACTCCTGTATCCAATATATGTATGTCAACACTCAGCAACTGTACAATGAAAGAATCCTGATGTTAAGCAAACTTCACCACAATCTCCATTTCTTCCATTTGCCATTTCTTCAAAAATTTTTTACTTTAAGTGCAACATAGTGAAAGTATTTCAGTAATGTTACATGTTTTAATTTTTGTCATTTTTACTCAATTTTCACTCAAAGCAAGATTGTATTTTGACCTGAAGAATCACTGCCACTACTGTAAAAGTCATCTACTATTTATTTTGGTATAGATCTGTTTCAAGAAAATACAGTACAAGTAAATCTTTCAAAAACCTAACAAACTGTTCAACTGGGTTTCAGAATAAGGTCTAACACTACTTGTTTTCCTGTCTCTCTGACTTCATGGAAAAAATACTGTAAGGTTCTGCTAAGCTGTGCCTATCTGGACAAGTTCTAATTTCAACTTAAGTCTTATACCTGAATATGACACTTTCCTAACCACCAGCAGATAACAATTCCTGCATAAATTAATATTTCACATACCAGTGCACAAAAAGTTCCTAACTCTTAAAATATGCTAACCTATATTAATTGGCCTAAACTAATTACCCTCTGTCACCAGTTCTCCACTGTCATGACAATCAACTAGTTATTAATCTAAAAATACAATCTAGACTTCATTTTCATGGTATCATTTATATTGTAAACAAAGAGCTAGAAAAATCTACATAAATGAAAAAAAGAGTATGTATTTCCTAAACAATAAATTTTCTGAGAATTGGCAATTACCAAAATAAACACATTGTCTAACTATCAGAATTGTTAATGTCCGTACCTGTATTAACTGTTTCCTGGTCAATCATGCCACCTTCAGCAAAGCCCTCCAAATCATCCAATTTCACTTTCTCCCATGGAATATAGGAAACTCCCAGATCCACATCCCAGAATTGCTTGTATTCTGTTTTCACACCTTTATTCAAAGCCCAAGCAATCTGAAAATAAAACCCAACCAGACAATCTGGTTAAATCATATAACCTGGGAACACAGTATTGCAGATTATTTCCTGCAAGTTTCTGTCACCACACGTCAATCCTCAGCATCTATTAATTAAAAGTTTTAACAATATTTGGATTTTAAATGAACCTGCAAGAAGTTTACTTGGCCTCTGCAACAGGTACATGTATGATTAATTACATCAGAAAGCTTAAATTTGTTCTACATTAATCCTAACATATATATGGGGATATTAAAAATACAGTATTTCAAGGACTGACCCTAAAGTATCAAGCAGAGTACTTTCCCTAAAGTATCAAGGTAGAAGAAACCCCTATAACATTTAATAAAATACTTAACTCTAAGGCCACTAGAAAATTTAATATTAAGTGACCCAAACAGCCAGGTACAAGACTTAGGCTGTATGTACATAAACTATTGTCCAAGTGTTTCCTAAATATCAAGTGATAATGTCATTTTTCTATCTTTCATATTGCCTGTTAAAAGCTGCATTTTACACAGAGAGAAAGCAGTTTACACCTTACTGCTTTATTCTTCTTCTCCACATTGTACATTTGAACAAACAGCTGATGAAAGACAAATCATCACAGTAGAATTGTACTGTGTTTGAAATGAACAGCATCCTTAAGATTAAAATCACCTTACCTTAATAATTTTAGATCCAATTTTATATGACCCAGAACTAAGTTTCTGAAGAGCACGATATGCATCTTGTCTATGTACCATACAGACATAAGCACATCCTCTTGGGGGAATCATCTATGGAAAAACAGCAGTGGTCTTAAAAAGTAGGAAAATCAGTACTTCAGATCAAGCAACGACACTAATTGAATACTAATACTATAGAAGGAAAGGTTTACACTGTAAACAATTGTTACCTTAATTGGCCATACTAACAAGTTTGGGCTTTGAGAAAACTTAAGAGTGCTACTGGTAGGCTACCTCAGTTACAGCGTTTTCAAGAAGCAGCAGCAAGCTGCAGAATAAGTATTATAAACGACATGAAAGATTTGAACAAGGAGCAGGCAAAAACTGGGAGCTACATTATGATAACTTCAGAAAAGTCGAGGTTTCTACCTCTTCTTAAGGCCCAGATTCTCTGTGAGCTGAGCAATAACCTCTCACAGAGGAGCAAAATAGTGATTAAAAGTTTATTGCATTTTTGAAGGGTAGACTCCTCACTCCTGTGATTTTTTTCTAATGTTTTATTGTATTTATTTACTTATTGTATTTATGTATGTATAGTATGTTTTATTTAGTGTATGACATAGCACATAATCTTTGCAAGCTTACATATTATGTATGACAATTGCTTACATCAGTTTTAGTCAAAAATCTTGGTATGTTTTGACACTGTTTAAATGCACACAGTAACATAACCAACATGTAAGATGACAGACTGTAAACGTTTTTTATAAGAACTGCATTAAGATATACATTGCTATTCTAAGTACTTAAGTTTTGTGGAATGAATAGGATGAACTATCTACAATATGGCTTGCCCTTGAAATATACTGGGACATGTATGGTTGTTACATTACTTTGCTTAATTGGTAGTCCCTGCAAATCAAAGTTAGGTTTAAATGTCTGGCTACTGGGCTGGTTTCTTCACTTGTGAAGATTTTTAGAAGATTCTGTGAAGTCCCAAAAAATATTCCTTATTAATTACGTATTTGAATATATTAACGTGACAGGAAAACAGTAAAAGTATTATCTGAAATGAACGCACAAGAGTATTATCTGAAATTGCACAAAAGTATTATCTGAAATTGCACAAGAAGCATTTTAAAACAGCTGAAGCAAGAGGAAAACCCAGATTTCTCTCATGTAGATGTGCTGTTTTAGGAGAAAAATACTTTATTTTGCAGCTGAATTATAGGCAACTGAGGTACTACTCTAAACACCTGACTCTACATTACTCTAAGTAACGAGAATTATATCTCCCAGTTATAAGCATCTTTTTAACTGTCACATTTTAGAATAATTATTTGTTTACAGTACAATTTCTTTTCTTCTACATGTTTTATCAAGAAGGAGTAAGAATAATAAGAATATATAATATAAGAATATGAATATTAATATAAGATTAACAAATAATTCTACTTAAGGAATCCTCTGTTTGGAAAGTAGCCAAGAACAATGTGGATACACATCCATAGGTGTTCTTAGGCCAAGGAAAAACGATACTTGCTCCATGACATACCACTAAACCGGAACAACCATAACCTTTTGGTTAAACGCTGGTTTAAAAACTGCATAAAGTGCTAGAGCTCAGGAAGAGCCTTTTAACCTTGAAGTGTACTGTCTTTAGTGCTCCAAAACAGAGTGGATCAAAACTAGGTGACAAATACCATGGCCACAATTTTTAATTGTAATAGAAAAGTCTCCTAAATACAAGTTTAAGCAGTTATAAAAGACTTCAGAGGCATGCTTAAATTTCTAGTCTAAAATTCCTGAAAAAGCATAGCAACACGCTTACTTACATTAATTGACTCTATTTGTCCAAATTCTTCAAACAAATTTGTTAAATCTTGCTGTGTAGCCTTCTTGTCTACTTGACCTACCCAAAGAGTAGTACTGCAAACTGTCAAGAAAAACATTCACATCAATCAAAATACTGAATGTTAGCTTATGAAATACTCTATAGCTTGAATGTAAGTTTTAAACCTACTCAAGAATCACTGATAAAAACCCAAGAACAGTAAATCTATTCCTTACTATATAGAGATTAAGTACATTAACAAAAATCATAAAGGGTTAAACAACACCAAACATATTCACCACAATTGTTCATTCTTCTTGTTTCATGTTCTTTTAAACAAAATAGTTGTTTTCATAGAAATAAAACTGTAAAATTCTGTAGATTATCAGCTAAGGTAAACTGAATTATAAATGACTTCTGAGAAAAAAAACAAAAAAGCGTTTTCTTCATCATTATCTTGATACATCACATCTCCTTTCTGTACCAATCCTGATGCACCAAAATGGAAACCAGAGCTGTGCATTCTGTCAACTGACATTTTCAATTGACATCGGTACTCTGCAGTGCTGCGAATGACCAGCAATTGGACAAAAATTGTTCCTTACATGCTTTGTATCTCATGGTGTTAAGCTCTATGAAACAATTCTTCAGATCTCAGCAAGTAGTAATAGTGGCTGTCACTGAACAAGAACACTTGTCAGGTGAATTACTTATTTATTTAATCACTTACCTCCCCTCAAAGTTTCCACACTTCACTTAACCTCCTTAATATCACCTTTAAACTTCATAGGACCTCAAATGCTGCTGCTGTTCATTATGTTACTTAAGATCTCTGTCTCTCAGCTCCCAACCATTCTGATTATAGCTCCCTGCCTCGTGGACTGCTGGGAGAAATCTACACCATAAAACCAATTTGTCTCTTTTCATGCGAAAAAACAGAGAAGGAGGGAAAAAAAGCACATCTAAACTGTAGTACAGTCGTCAGTTTAAAGTCACCTTGGAATAATATAAAATATTAATGTGAAGAGAGCAGAAGAGGCTTTCCTTCACAAAAATGAGTTGTGAGCTGCTTGTCAGATAAACAATATAGTTCTAAGACTCAAGATAAATGCAAAACTACATCAGAAACAGTTTATAACCTATCTAAACAAAATTAAATTCTTAAAATACGTTCCCTTTGATTTTAGCAACTGTGTGGAGGAAGTTATTTTTCTCCTTACTACCTTCCCTTTTTTTTAGTATGTAAATTCTCTGCAGAAATGAAAGCAGTGCACAGCAACACTCTGCAGATGCTGAAATCCACTTGATTTTTGAATACTTTCTTAAGATATCACCATTATGGTCTGTCTTACACTAGCAAATTCCACCTGCTCTGGTGCTACATTGCTCTGAAAAGCTATTAAAAAACAATGTAAACATTTTAAAACCTGGGCCTCTAAGATATCCATCCAAGTGTTCCAAGTGTGCACCACACACTTGAACATTTTATTTCAATTTTAATTTTAAGACCAACTGCCCTTGACCTTCAAATGTCAAATTAAAGACAGCATTAAAGAGAAAGAAGACTAACTCAGAGATAGCCCTTGCTGCTCTCTGCTTACAAGCAAAATCAGCGGAGCAAGTGAGTAAAAACATCAGTAGAACAGTATGATACTTCTTCTTGTCTAAGACAACCTGATGTACCTAAGTCGCAAGAAACATCAGAAATTAAACTTATATAAGTAGTCAAGATGAATCTTGTTCTGTCAATGAAAACAAAGCCTTTTTCCATTTAATCCTACATTACTAAATCACTAAGCAGGTGCCACTTACCGCTTAGTGTTTTTGACCGTATAGGAGGCAATCCCTTTTTCTGACGTTCTTTTTCCCTTTCCCTAGCTCTTCTTTCACTGGAGTATGACCGAGATGACTTTCTCTTCCTTTCTCTAGATCTTGAGCGCGAACGTTTTCTGTGTTTCCGCTTACGAGAACCAGACCGTGATCTAGACCTTCGTTTTCTTGGTGACCTACAAAATACTTAATTTTAGTATGCGGAGTTAAAAAAAAATACTCTTAGTTGTCTTTTAACTACAAACTTTAGGCACTACACAGATATTTCCATTATATTCACTAAAACTGCTTCAGGAAATAATTTTGGTTTGGGTGAGGAATAGAATACACACCTTAAAACAAAACACATTGAAAATGTTCTGTATCTACAGTACCTAATTCTCTGGCACAGAAAGCCTGTCCAGCTGGCTCATGTTAGTTATTTCTGTAACCTGGACAGGTCTTATAAATTTCAGCTAAATCACAGATATGGGAAATGAACTCTCATACCAGAAGTCTGCATCTAACACACAAATATTTAATGAATATGTCTTTTCATTGCCAAAAGTTGCTTACGACAATTTTGGAAAATACAGAATTGAGACTGACAATCACAAATTGCAACTTTTTTTCAGAAAAACTTCATTTACTTAATACAAGGTAATTACAAAACCTTGAACGAGATCTTGAACGAGTTCTTGATCTTGAACGAACAGCTGATTTCTTTTCTTCTTGTTCAAAAATTTCTTCTTCAGCAATATCCTGACCTTCATCTATATCCATGTCCTAAAGTCAGACATAAAAGTTGTTCAATAACACTTAATAAATATACAATATATATGACTTGGAATCATGTTAGTATTTGTTTTCTTTTCAATTTCTGTAATAAAATTTTAAATAGTTCTACCTGTTGTTGAATATCCATTGAATCATCTACATTTGCTTCTACTTCTAAAAACTGCTGTTGACTACTCCCTTGTGATGGTGATGCAGAATGCTCTGAACCAAAATTTCCTTCTTGATTCTCCTCAGGGCTCGCCTAAATAACAATCAATAATATACCATAAAGCCCCTTGCAATTACAAGTGTAATACTATATGAAAATAATATTCCCACTTTTCATTAATATGAAAACTAGGTATCAATCCATTCCATTCCTTTTACCATCCTTAAACACAAAACTTTGAAACAATTAATATTCCTGATTACAAAAGATTAGTATCTATTTGCTAAATCAAAAAACTACTGTACACACAAAGTACACAATTTACTGCTTAATTCGGCTGCTTCAAAACAGAAATTCACAGGAGAAACGTAGCCATATGTACAGTCACCCTGAAAGACACTCACTTGTTCCCCATGCATATGCATTAATAAATGTTATTTTGATACTAACATAATAAAAATATTTGCAATACCCATTGTACTAGTTTTAAAAATTTACACTAGTCAGAACTTTTTTACAGTGCATGGTTTCAGACAAGCAATTACTGAAAGATAAGGGAGGAAGCTATGTCATTTATGTCAACATGGCAATTTCAAGAGATCTAACAAAATAAGCAGTTCTGAAAAAACACCAAAATTAACGAATGTAGAACACTCAAGGTGCTGATGATGTGGTAGAGAAAAAGCTGTAACAGCCTGTGAATTGCCTGAAAGTACAGATTTGGAAAAAATACCTCTAAGATAAAAGATAAATTCAAGAACTAGAATACATGAAATTAAAATACTCAGAATATGAGAACAATTTTGAAAAGTAATCTGAAATCTATAATTCATTACGGCAGGTAAACATTTCAGTGATCCTCACTATATTTTAACTTTTAATTGGACAAATCCTACGTGTTCTATCTGCCCAGAGAATGACAGGAATTTAGCAGAATGACTGGTAGTAACAATTTTATCTTTATATTTTTTAAACATCTTATAAGTTTGTAAAAAAAAGTCTACTATAATTAATTAATTAGTAATTTATCTGCCTTCTGACACAATGTTTTTTCTCATTTTCCTTATATTTAATTATTCTTCAACCATCTGTTCCTTGATATCAATGCCTACAATTCTTGTTGCTCCGTCCCTGGTGATTTTGTCCTCTCCTCTTTTCCCTCTGCTCCTCATCAGATGCCTAATAATTTTGTTTTGTGCTTTATCTTTCCTTCTCTCTCCCTTTGATCTTATTCAATGAAACTTACACATGGAATTAAAGAAAATATTACCCATAACATACTGTAGTCACTACAAAGTAGTTCCAGCAGCAGTTTATATCTTTTAGCTGTTATCAAAGTGAAAATAAAACTTTCTCTCCCTACTAACTAGACAAGCAGACTGGATCTGAAGGGAAAATTCATCAGGTCTTATCATAGAAAAATAAAGAGTTAGGGGAGAGTCAAGTAAACGTTCTACCCGTAAATATATTGTAAACTTTGATTTTGCTAATTTTACAATAATGTAGGCATTCAATATGTTTACTTTCAAATTAGATAGTTACTTTTTGATACGACACATCAAAAGCTCCTCAAACAGATCATTATTCAATGCTTTATTCCTTTACAATATTTTTAGTGTTTAAAGACAGAAATGGCTAGATATCCACAAAGATCCAAAACTATTTAGTCTGTAGCTATGTTGCATATTCTTTTTAATTTACTCCACTTAAATGAGAAATGAAAATAAAACAGTAAAATAAAGCAGAAAAGAAACAGTATCTAGTAAAAATTAAATTATTAAAGTCACAATTTCAAAGCTTAAATGGCATTCTTGATTGAAAGCTGAGCCACTTGGCTCAGGTAGTGGAATAGATTGTCCAGGGAGGTGGTGGGGTCACCGTCCCTGGTGGAGTTTAAGAGGTATCTGGATCTGGGCTAGGTGATGTGGTTTAGTGATTCAGGGCAGTGCTGACTGACAGCTGGACTTGATGATCTTAAGGTCTCTTCCAACCCTGACTATTCAATGGTTCTATGATTTTGCCTTTGCACAGCTTGAACTAAAATCTCCAACAGATGTTTGTCAAGTTTGTGATCCTTTGTCTTTTCTTTCAATCCGAAATTTCTATTTTCCTGTGAAATCAGATCCAAATACTCCACATGAAGTCCACTTTATACCTAGCCAGGATCAAGACAAAATACTTCTGTTTGTTTTGGTTTTTTTGTGTTTGTTTCTTTTTTTAATGGGATCAGGGGGCAAAAACAACAGTTATGTACTGAGAACTAATCTCAGCAGAAATTATCCAAGTTACTTCAGCATAGAGAAGACACAATTCATACAGTTAAGAAGGAACTTTGGGTTATCTCAAGCACCAGTTCTTAATGAATAATTTCTCAGGAAATACGTGACTATTCTTTAGCTCGGATTCTTCAACTGAATTATTTCATCAACTATCAGTCAAGACATAAAACCTGGGGAAATCAAAGTTACCCATAGTATCTATTCTGTCCTCTCTTCAGAGACAGGAGCATAATCACTTCATTGCTCACCTTATTCCTTCTGCAAGCATGGGAAAGCTTTTTTCTTCCCATATAAAGAGCTGAACAGCCAAAGCACAGTCATGTCTAACTCAGCTAATGAGTACTCCTTCCTAAGAGAAACAAAATGTACTCCCCACAAATTTGGTTGTGGGTTTTTTCTGCTTTAAGCACTTTTTTCCACTTATCCCACTTGCTCTGCAAGCTTCTGTTACGTGGTCAGCTAGTGACAAAGACTTTAATTACATGAAAACTGTCAGTAACAACACAATTTTTTTGTCCTGGAATATGTTTTTTTTAATCAGTGGAGAACATAAATTACAACAGCCACAAGATGGAGTCTTACCTTCTGAGGCTGCTGCTGCTCCAGAAGCTGCTGTCTGAGATGTTCTAAGTTTTGTTGCTGTAGCTGTTCGGCGAGTTGGTGAAAAAGTGAGTTGTTCACAGATTCTGGTACTAATGGCCTAAAATGAAATAACTTAAATTAAAAAAAAATAAAAGTCTACAGTTTTTCTCTTTGTTAAAACAGTTAGTAAATAGGTCTTCACAACTGGGTTTCAAGTTTAACTAAAATGTAAAATAATGAGGACAATAGAGCTAGTTCCACCTTCTAATATCATCACTATCCCATCAATTGCATAAATATAAATATAAAAAGCAAAGAACATGCTAACTTTATCCTTAAGTCAAAAAATATTCTGGCACACAGACTTACAGTAAAACGTGTATGTTAATTCAGAAAACCCTTTTCCTACTGTTTTAGTGTACTTATGTATTTTCCTTACTTAATCCTAATTTTCAACTAGCATCAGGCAAATTTTAGCGTTTTCCATAAGAAACATAGCTTGGTCTTACAATTGGGAAGAGGGGGTTTCCTTTTTAGGCTCTTCATTTTGTTCAGATTCCTCCCCAAAGTCAAACCTGTCCATCAGCTTCTAGGAGAAAACAAAATAAATGTTACTGAACACTCCTTATATGTTCCTTTACCTATATTTCCTTTTCAACAGGAAGATGCTCTTATTTCTCAACTTAAAAGAAAGCCAAAAAAAAAGTTTGGCAGATAACCTGAATAGAAAATTCAATGTCATACTGCTATTGCTATCAAACTCCTGAGTTCATCAAATATTGGCCCAGCTTTCCTGAGCTCTGCTGCAACAAGTACAATCACATGTTCCTTCCACAGTAACTAAGAGCTACTTTGGAGGAAAGCTTAAATAAAGACTAATTTTATGTAATGGTACCTTTAATTAGAAGAAATTACTACGAAGAGGCCAACTATTCAATCCTTTGGTAATCATCAAACTGCTCTGTTCATATCAAGAGAAGACCTACAGCTTGATTACTTCACAAAGAATTACTGTATTTTCACACACATGTGTCATTTAGACAACCTGAATTCCTTCAAATATACTCCTCCTTGAAAACAACTTCTCACATAGTCTGCAAAAAAAAAATCAAAGCAAGCAGTTATCATGTAAGAGGAAAAATCCTTCTAATGGATAAAAAGAAAGGTATCTGACAAGGAGAAAAGCTTGGATAAACTTCCCGTGTTATCCCTGAAGATGTCTACACTGGAGTTCTGCTTAAGTAAAAAAAATTTGTCTATTAATTTTAAAAAGTTCAGAAGCATTTTTGTAGCACTTTATTTTCTTGATGAGAAAAACTAAGGAACAAGCAAGAATAAATACAACAGACGTTATTTATTAGTGAGACTGCCTTTTTTTTCACTATTTAATGATAAAGCGTGCTATTAAAGCCACGTCCACGCATCTTTACACACCCTGGAAGTTTTCTGAAAAGCAGAGCTAATGCTACTACCAACCACCATAACTTCTTCTCAAACCTTAATCTCAGTAGAAAAAAAAAAAAGAGGATGAGAACATACGGCAGTCATTTTAAAATACTAAGGCAAAAACATCTTCAGCAACAATCCATGATGATTCAGTAACCCATTTTCTTTCTCAGGATGCTCTATTTACTCTCAATACTGGAGTCCAGCAAGAACAAAGCAAAAGCTAACTAGAAGATGGATCAATCACTGACCAATCAAGAATTTTTAGAACCACTTTTCCCAATATAATATTTATGAAAGCAGGACTGAATATGTCTCTGAGAAAACACAGCAGAAACACAGACTATCAAGCTTATGTGAGAAGGAATGTTAAAATCCAGAACAAGTTTCACCATGTATTTCTAATCCATTTACAGCAAGGTGACTGCCTTTTTTGTTCGTATTGTTAGAATATTTTCCAGTGAGGCACTCATAAAATGCTGCTATTCTGAAAAAAATTGTGCAATTTAGAAAAACAACCTCAAACTAAAAATACTATTAATCATCATGTATCTTCCATCATGACTAAGTAGGAAGGAAAATAACAGAATATGCACTATTTACATGGCTGAGAAAAGAAATAAACAGAAACTAGTCACCAATTCACGACAAACAACACA
The DNA here is from genome assembly GCA_013397075.1 of Rhabdornis inornatus. Classification (NCBI taxonomy): domain Eukaryota; kingdom Metazoa; phylum Chordata; class Aves; order Passeriformes; family Rhabdornithidae; genus Rhabdornis; species Rhabdornis inornatus. The sequence continues at coordinate 3,008,930 of VWZS01003477.1, forward strand.
AACATTTAGATTAACCAAGGCCAGAGAAAACAAGAGAACTTAAAAGCAAGACAGGTAAACGTGCAGCATGACTTTTCTTTACATTTGGTTCAAGTGATATCATACATATTGAAACGAAAAATCTGAACTGAAAGATCTTGATTTTTACATAGTTTGTAGAAGAATACTCTCTACAATGAAGTAATAGAAATTAAACCAAATTAAATACTAGGACACCAAGTTTAGTTTTATACACACAAACATGCATATAAAAGGCACAGAATCTTCCCTTTATGCTACATATGTTACTTTAATTAACTGAGAAGAAAATACGTTCAGAAAAAGCAACAGAAAGGATTAAAGACATGAAAAAAGCTTTTTATTAGAAAGGAAACAATTTTTTTGTAAGAATCAGGATATTCTATTTGGAAATTAAAATAAAGGGAGAAGGGTAAATGCATAGGAAATGTTGATCAATTTTTTTTTTTACTGTAACACAAATATTTGGTTCTGTAGCAAGATCAGAAAACATACACATTTGATGTTGCCGAAAGAATTTTTCACATAATGCATATGAATTTGCACAATTAAGTAACACAAGATACTACAGACTGAAGAGATTGAAAACAAAGGACTAGAAGACTGACAAATAGGGCTTTTTTTAAAAAAACATGGATACTTATGCATTCATCAAAATTATTTTCTTGCACTATTTATTATTTGTTATCCAATTCACAAACATTATGTCATGGAATGAAAACTATGCTTCACGGTTTTCTTTGGATCACAATATTAACAAATTTTTTTTTTATATCATAAGATACCCTTTATTTTATGTCTGTGTACAAACATCTCATCGGAATGTGAATTCCTTCAATTTGCTTCATTTAAGCTGTCGAAAATTCAAGACAGCCTCACCTATGAATATACCAATCCATAGAAATGCTGGGATTAAAGTCTGCAGAACAATGCATACTATAAAATACTTTCTGTATGTAAATAGTACAGCAGTGCCTATTAACTGATGCATTCATTCCCTGAGATTACACCCTTCTCAAGTTGATGGTTACAGCTGTGGTATAGTGGGAGCACAGGCCATTCTTTTCCTGACTTTTTTTACAGCTGCATTACTTTCAATAAAAAGAGATTATCTGAGTGAAGAATAAAAAAGGGATTTTTGCTTCTCCAAGTTCCTTATTCTTACTATTTAGTCGCTCCAGGACAATCCTACAGAGATTACGTACACACAAACTGTTTCTTCCAAAGATAACAGAACAATGCTTATTTCTTTCTTTCTTTAGTCAGTTATAATTCTTCGAGCAGAAGTTTTTCCTTTTCTTTATTATAGGTATTAAACTACTATGACTGCAATTGCCTGTGTGATTGTTGCTACCTGGCATGCATTTATATTAGCATTCTGAAATTCCTGCATTCTGGTTTTTTTTTGTAGTTTGGTTTGGAGTTGTTTTGTTTTGGGTTTTTTTTTTGGATAGGGGTTGGTGGTGGTTGGTTGGTTTTGGGTTTTTTTGCAACAGAAGTTTCTTTACCTACAGGCTTATTTATTCACTTACACCACTTTGTGGCTAAGATTAAACTTTTCTTGGCACATACATTATAATGCAAGAAAATTACAAATCCAACTTTTTACTCTTCTGAGAAAACAATGTATATTAATTCCTGCATATTTTCCATTTATTACCTTGTAAGAAACAATTCTCATTGCTGTGTTACAAAGGGTGGGGAAAAACATGTAGCAAATGCTTAACTTTGCTAAATCATAAATCAAATCCATTACCATATTGAATAACCTTTGTGGGTTCCTTCCAACTCTAGATATTCTACAATATGCTATTTAGCCCTAAACTGATATAAAATGAATCTTTTAATTTACACTACTGTCTAGACATTTTTTATGCATTTTCAAGCTGTAGCACTTTATAGTATATTAATGTATTTTTTAAATCTCTGAAGTCAAACAATAAAATCCAAAAGAACTTCTCACATGTATTTTAAAAATAAATACTTCTTCAAATTTCTATTATTTTACTTCTACCTTATTAAAAGAGACACTCTGTTCCAGTGGATTAAGTGTATTAGCAGCAGCAGCTGCAGCTGTGAGTTGTGCTGTGAGGGCCTGTAACTGGACGACAAGACCGGCATCCAGGGCTTGAAGTAGCGAAGGCTGAGGTTTCTGCTGCTGTATCTGCAGTGTCTGTATCAACTGCTGAAGCTAAAAGAGAAAAGATAACAAACACATTGTACAAGATTTTTTTAAAGCAAAAAAACAAAGTACAAAATAGACTTTTCCCCTTCCACTTAGTAAAAAAACTCCCAGGAATGAAGTATCATCTAACCTATGGCTATTATTTTGTCTTAATTTGTTTTCATTTACAGCAAATTTTGTTCCCACTTACTGGCTAATTTGTTTTCTGGGGCTGATAAGATAGGCAGATGCTTCTTCTTCCTAACTTGCTCTGACAGGTTGCATGATGATGCCAGTCACCACTCAGGATTTCCTGCTTTCTAGGGTTCCCCCTCTTCTGTTTCTCCAGTTTGATTACTTTTGACCTGAAAAAAATCTGTTAGCCTACTCCAGCTTCCTAAGGGCCCACCTATATTAGAATAATCTGTGTCCTGCAACAAGAATTGTACACTGAAAACAACTGCACTGTGGTAAGCTCCACTTCACACCAATGCAACTTGTCCACAGGGAGAGCTTGCACCGGTGTCTCTGCACAAGTCACAAGTGAAATCTCATGGTGAAACCCAGATGTGGGTTGATAGAATCCAATTCTCTTGCTATGTTAACAAAACATAAAAAGCAAATGTACAAATCAATCACTTGGTCTATCTTGATTTCCCTACTTCAAATTCCTATCTGTATATAATCTTCCAGAGAAGCTGTCCTAATGAGGAAATAAAAGGCTTTTTCATGTGGAGATCAATTTATCTGTTGAATAGGGATGCTTCCACAAAATTGTGCAGATTTGCCTTAAGAAAAAATATTAACCCTATGGAAAGAAGCTCTCCTAAACAACAGTGGAATTAGAGGAAGCAGTTCTTCGACATTCCTCGAGATAAATCCCTAGAGCCTTATCTTTAGATATTTGTGGAAAAAAGGTTTAGCAAATTCAGGTAGTTCAAACTTGCTGACATAAGTCCCTGACTACCCTTACCTTCAATATTCCAACTCCTTGTAAGTTTCCCCACTGAACTCTTAAAGGGTTCAATCCCTCCCTTCCTATTAGCCTCACTAGGAGCTTCATAAACTGATTAGGTTGAATTTCTTTTCCACAATGCATCAAAAATGTGTGACCCTTTTTCAAAATTGTTTTAGAGTTACTTTCTGATAATGTGAAAGGATTTTCCCTATTCTTTTAGTAACAGATTTCTTATACAGCAGAGCCTCTGTAAAGGCTTCAATTGTTGCTCTACCTCAGCAAGAGCTTTCCCTGACTATGGCAGTAGGCAAAGCTGAAGAGTTCCCCCCTTTGTCCCCTTTTGTCTGAAATAGCTGGTCCAGCCTGTACATTGCTCTCAGTAAGAAGGAATCAAACGGAAGAGGCAGAGATGGAGGCCCTAGAGTGGAAAAATCCTGGGTGGGCACCATTCTTGCTGTTTTCACATTCTTGCTGGTCACACCTTTTAGTCGGCCCTCTCTTATGTCCAGACTCTCAATTTACCTGCATGCATTCTCACCCATAAAACACAATCATAGGATTAAATCAAGGTCTTTGGAGCTGGGGAGAGGCTGTGGCAGATGGAATGGTTTGGAGAACAAGAAGAAAAGAGATGGACAGGATGTAAGCAAATATCATAGATCCTCTACCAATCCTAGACATCTGCACGTACGTATTTATTGTGTACCCAGTCTGTCTCTTTTCTTCTGCTTAAGACTATTTTGAGTTAAATATCCAAATGTTATTTCTTTGTGATCTGCTATCTTTAAAATTTTAATTCCCTTCTCATCTTCATATTTTTCTCTTGCTTCATTTTCTTTTTTTATATTCTCTAAGCAACAATCTTTAAAATTACTCCACTGACTTGCCACATATTTACCATTTTCATTTCATATCCTTTCCTTGTTTAAGAGCTATGCCACTATTTTTCCTTCATATTTCACAAAGTATCCAACAAACTCGTTTTGCTTTGCTTTTCAGTGATTTTGTTTCTTCCAGTGTAATCAGATAAAAATATTCCCTCCACTTGACTTATGAACAATTACAGACAACTCTAGTTAGCTAAATACTGTAAAATATTCTCACTAAGTAAAGTTGTTATTGCCAGCACCAGAGCTTTCACTGGCCACTGCTTCTCATTCACATGCATGAGACTTTTATTTAGTATGCCACCAGATAAAACAACTTCAGTCCAAATAAAAATCATAATGCCAAAGTTATGCAGGTGCCATAGCTCTAGCACAGACTGAAAAATTATCTACATTTTTACTCAAAGACAATTGTGTGTGCTCAACTTATGTAACTGCAGGTTATGAGGACAAGCAGTTTTTGTGATGCTGGACATCAAGACACTTTCAGAGTTAAGCATTTAAAAACTGAAGAACATAATAACTCCCAAAATCTTATTTTTGAATGCTGCAAAATAAAATCCATGTTTAGCTGGTGGAAAAATAAAACATTGAATCAATACACAGTACGCTTCCTTAACAAGTTTGCTCCCATTTTGTAATTCTGCATAATGTTTAGCTCTTGTTCAGACATCCAACAGAAGCTCTAACTTGCATTCTATTTTATATCTATATCCATGAAATCTTATTGTTGCTCTTGATTTAGTCATCTGCAATAGATCTGTACTTGTCATCTATAGAGACAAGTATGTGTTACAGACCATATTATCTGAAATCACCTTCTGAGACACTTTTAAGGTTTATAGGTGCTGGCTTTTAACAGGGCTGGCTACAAAACGTAACACAGAGTTTTAACTGACCTGGAAATTATTTGTGATGAACAACCTCATGGGAAAGTTAACATGGATACTGGACATAAATATAAGGGACATTCATGAAAGCATTCCTTACCTGTACCTTAAAGACACAAAGTATCAGACAGTCTACAGTGTAACTGTGTACAAAATTGTGTACCTGTTGGCCTTGAGGACTCTGTAAAATCTGTGCAACAGCAGCAAGGGTGTCTGTGTTAGCAATCTGAGATACCCAAGGATCAGGTAAACTCTGCGCCACATTGGCTGGGGTAACTGGAGTCACAGGTGTACCTAGAAAAGAGAAAAATCAATATGCCAAAATATTTTAACACAAAAAAGAAAAAACCTGCTGTTATTGAACACTGAGAAAGCACATCAACTGAAACTATTTTCTGACATACATGGAGAGCACACAGAAATAACACAGACTGACATCAACATTCCTCAAGCAGCAGAATTATTTTGTGTTAGTGTAGTTTACAGCTCTTTTCACTATTGACCTATTGGGACTACTAACAAAAACACAGATGAAGGCAAAATAAATAGGTTTCCCACAGTATTCCAAAATATTCAGAGGAAACGACATATACCAAAAGATAACTGTTAGCAATCTACCTGTCTGCTAGTGCAAATCTCACTGGACTTGCACTTTATCCCCAGGAGGAGTCTTAAAAGATTCTACTAAAAATTTCAACCTGCATCAGCTGGATTCATGAGTTTTGCTTGTTTTATTGCTTTTTCTTGAGAGAAACACTGAGGCTAAATCAGCATTCCGATGATTAGTTTCATGCCATAATCCAGAAGAATCCTCCTTACCTGCAAATACTTTTGCGTTTATGGCTCAGAAGTAGAGATATACTAATGAATGCTAAATATTACTCGATTACTGTTTTAAAAGTCAATTTGCATCAGAATTTAAGACTTACAATTCCAACAATTTAATGTAGTCATACTACATAAAAATAAAAAATACTGAGCTGGAAAATGCAGAAAAGGCACTCCAAGATCTGAAAACCTCACATACTTGCTTTGCCAATGAAAACTAAGGTGAATTTGTCCATCTCATTGCTTTTCAGCATGGGATCAGCAAAAGGTGGGTTACAAAAGCAGGTGCCAAAAGCCATTCCTATCTGGCCAGTTTCTCACATATTGCAACCTCAAAAAAATAAATCTTGACGAAGTGAAAAGTTAAAAATCCATTTTCCTGCCATCTACCTTTCATAAGAAAGGCAGATGCTCAAGAGGAAAAAAATTATCAAGCCCACATTTATAATAATGCTTTTTGGTTTCCCTGATCCTGATGGTGTCTGTAATATACTTCTTTCTAGCATTCATTTGAGTGAGCTATTTCAGCATGTTAACAGGCAACATACCAAAGCTGACAGAAGTGTTTTGATTCAAAGTATGACCTCCATCTGGTTTTGTTTACCTGGCGTATTGTTGCTCATAGCAGCTGTAGTGCTGGGCAAGACAGGCGTCACAACGGGAGGAGGAATTCCTGCTGCCATATCCAAGAGAGGCTGAATAATTTCACTCTTGAACACATTATTCTTCTGCCATAAATTTAGCACTCTAACAATTTTACTCTAAAATGAAGAAAAGATAACAAAAAAATCTGAGTCATGCTTTTTTTTGTGGTTGTTGTTGCTATTGATTATGGAATTCTTAGCTAGCAACTGTAATCTGTCTAGACTGAAGGACTTTTAGGTTTGCAAACAGTAAGGACAGTTATAATGGGTCACACCAAAGATGTCTAAACTATGAACCTGAGACTGATCTTAAACAACAGCAAAGAGCTACTACACAAGTGACACAGGTAACACAGGTAACAATGTTGTCCTAATCAATAATGTGCCTTTAGTCTTGGAAGATGACATGGAAGGAAAATTATTTTAAGGAAGAATTTTAAAGCATTATGAATAATTAAAATAATGAATTATTAGTCTCCCAATTTTTTACAGTTAACATATCTAAATGCAACTCTGTTCTGCCTATGAACCAAAATCATTTATGTGCACTGAAAAATGGGCATATACTAATAAGACTGCTAAATATTTTTATTAGAAAAGCAGCTTCATATTTTGCAAGCTGTCTTGATGAAGTGAAGAATTTAGAAGTTTAAAAATACATAGTAATATTGAAAAAGGTGGATCATGGGGAACGAAAAAAACCCCAAAATTAAGACTTCATACAATTCCATTACCTGTAACTTCATTGTTCAGCTTACATTTCTATTACTTTTTTTTTTTTATTACAATAGAAGCATTCTATTACATCACAAACAGATCATCATTTTGATCTGCTTCCAGACTTTTTCCAATAAGCTTGACTTTCACTAAAAGGAAATATTTTGCTTTATTTTGGGGAAAAAAATCAGTTGCACTACAAAAGAGCAGGACATTCTTCATAGGATCTGGCATTTGCTGTCACAAAGGTGGTTTAATTACTTGAGTTCTATAAAACAGGAACATAGAGCACTTAGCCACAGTGTTCAAAACAAAGAAAAAGAAGTCTGTTCACCCAGAACTACAAGAGGACACTTAACTATAATAGAGACAAGTGCTGAATTTTCACTGCATGGAAGATGCAATTTAGATTTCCCTTAAAGAAATCTCTGAAGGCTTCCACTCAGCATTTCGGTATCTGAGCCCTTCTTTGAAGTCTGTATTATAAGCAGTCCTTGTCAAGTCCACCAGAGGCTCTAACTTCCCTCATCTCACCAGAACAGGAATATAAAACTGTTTCTGTGGCTCAGTAGCTACCCACACCTTGCACTTTCTCTGGGCCAGACAAAGGAATTAGTGAGGTGTTTTTGTTGTAACTTCAAATAAAATGTTACTGCATTTCTGCTTGATTTAAAAACAAATTCTACATTTGCTCATAAAGATAACCAGTGTGTTTCTCCATTATATGCCTTTCAATCAGAATAAACATCAAAACGCTACAAACCAGGTACATATCTTGGTCTCTGACAGCTCAGTTTTTTGCTATGCAATGTAGACGATAACTACTTTCACAACACAAAGACCTTCCTATAATACTGAATCCATATGCAGCACAGCAGCAAGACTTAGGATTGAAAAGTACAATTTTACATTGAGGTGAAAAATATCCTAGAAATGAACCTGACAGGACTTTCGTGGACCCTAAATAGACTAGGTTTTACTATCTCTCTTCACATCAAACACCTCTAATGCACTACATTAATGGCCATGCACTGAAATATCACAGAACAAATAGTGCTATTTCTTAGCCTATATATTTTTTAAAACCAGACACAAATTGAGTACTTGCATCCATCCTTGTTCCAAGCTCTCCTTCTTCAATACATCAGGCTATTTCTGTATTAGTAAATTTCCCAAAGTAGCAAACTAAATGAGTTTACAAAACACGCTAATACCGGTAAAGGAATACAACTAAATGAATAAAAATATAAGTTAAAAAATCATCCCTATTTATAAAAAAATGCAGTAAAACACTGTGGAATTGAAGCAGCACAAGTTAATCACACAGATAACCTAAAATCAGACTGGAAAAATGTCATTTAACTTAAACAACCTGTTCAGCAACACCTCAGAACTCAGATGCAGATGAGAAGACAGACATCCTTGGCCAAGTTTATCCAACCACATAAAATTTGCAGGTCCCGACACATTTTCCTACAGAAGTCCTAACTACTCTAAAAAGGTAGAAACCCTAAGACAACGCAATGACTGAATGTGCCCTAATCATGTTCCACGAGTGTCTTGGGTTTTCATATCTCTGGTAGAAAAATACAGCTGTAGGAATGCATGTAACTATGCTAAATATAACTCCTCCTGTAGCATCCAGCCTCACTTACTACTGTACCTAATGATTCTATTACACAAATTTCTGTGAAGACAAAGCCCTTAGCATTCCCCACCTTTCTGAAGGTAATTTTCTTCAATAAGAAGAAACACCACCTATTTTACAACTAGGGACAAATATGAAGAACTGCTTGCACTTTGCTATTTCCAGCCAATCTTTTAGAAACAGAATTTGGTGGCTATCTCAACTAGTGTGATCCAAGGGAACAGCTGAACTAGTGATTCAAACTGTTCAAGTTAAACTTTATTTAGCTGCTGAATGATCACAGAATCAAAGGAAAGATGACCTTTTCAAAATTCTAATTAATCTCATTGGATGTATCCTTCCAATCCCTACACTAAGAGCAGCAATGTGAAGAAATACATATACAGGGCAAGTTTATAAGTAGATCCCCTCCAGCAAGTAGAAAGTGAGATTAAAATCTTTATTCTTTATAGAGGATATGCTAAAGATTGTTTCAACTAGAAAGATCTGTAAGTGGTTTACCTTGTCATCACCAGGACAACGGTACAAGTTCTGGAAAGTGCTGATGATGTTATTGCTGAATCTTGGCGCAAATACATCCTTTTCTTGTCCAAACTGATGCCGGGACTGTCTCACAATGGAGTCAATAACATACAGACCAGGCACCTTGTACTCTGGTTTGCACTACAAAGAACGGCAATTTAAAAGGAGAATATGTGAAAAATAACCAAAACCATTAACAGCAGAGTAAATACAAATAATCCTCTCTAATTTTTAAGTGGGTCCAAGTATACTAAAATGTTCTCTATTTAATAAATTGTCCTGGAAAATGAAATTTTCTCAAAAAACATCTGATCTCTAATATTTAAATTATCACATCTATACGCATTCTGAAAATAAATAAATAAATGGTGCAAAATCAATTTCTTACTGCTAAAGAATTAACTTTAAAAAGATCTATCTATTAAAAAAATGACACACAAACCACATATCCTTTTAAAATATACACTCTATTTTAAAAGAACTCCATAAAGCATGACCAAATTCTTAATAGTAAATTTGGACTAGCTGTAAATGTAACTCAGGATACTTTTGTCCTTTTTTATGATCAAAGTAATCATTAAAGTTAAATTTGTTTACTTTATTTTACATTGCTGTAATTATGGTGTGGTATATCCTCCCCTGCAGAAGAAAAGCATATTTATGGGGATATCTGGTTGAGAATATAACAATGATATTTATTTTACAACTCTGGAAAACATGCATAATTTACAAACAGCATGATATTTATAAGGCATGTCTGCTAACTAAAATACTAATTACTTATGTAATTTTACTTTGTAAATTTACATACATTCCATAAATACATAATTTTACTTTACTAAAATTACATACATAGTTATGTTATGGATTCACTTAATAAATACTGGGTGTATATCACATGAGATGTTATGGAAAACATGAAAAAGGACACCCTTTTCCTCTCTGGTCCTGTAGACATATTATGCAACATACTAAGTTAATAATCTTTAATAAAGTGCCAGACAAACGCTTCAGAATATTAATTTTACTATGCCCTAGATACAAATGTTTTGAGAAGTGTTGATTTGCTAACACTTGGAAGCCTTTCTTTAGGTTTTAAACATGGTTCAATGTACTTAAGTATGGCATTCTTTATTTTTAGAATCTATGTGGCATCCTTTTAGGAATACATGTGCATCATTAAGCTTAAATTGGATATTGGATATACTGTCTTCAGAAAATCACTTCAATGTATTATAGCTTCTAAAATTTTATTTAAATTATTAAACAAGACTATTCTGCATATAGAACAAACAGCATTCTGCACACAGAACAACTTTTCACAATATTCAAATTGATAACGCTCACAGATATTCAAAAAGAAAACTCAGGACATACATTAGGTGAAGTATTTTAAAACATGGCACATAAAAAAAGCAAAATATGATAATGTAATAATACAGACTATACGAAAAAAGCAATAAAATACAAGTAAAAAATAAAATAAACATTAAAACTGGGACAGTGAACCTCCATATCTCTAATCTCAGATGGAACACGCTTTACACACAAATATTTACTTATTTTCTGAGTGAATAATCAATAATGTAATTTGATTACTCAAAGAAATTAAGTGTGGCTCTCCAACGGAATAACCTCACATATATGAAATGTGATCATCTGACCCCTGAAGTGATTTTTTGACAAAGAATAAAACAGTCTATCAAAATAACAATAGACCAGTGAGTTAAATGTCACAAAATGAAGAATGTCCCGGACAATTATTTTATCTGAAGTTTCGGTAACCTCACTAAATTATGAAAGAAAATACTGGAGCTGTAAAGGATGAAGAGCAAACTGAGATGGCACTGACATCACTCTGGTCAGGTCTACAGCAGATTTTAACGGAAGATTCAGTCATCTTGTGCTTTAACTTGAAGTGACTGCTTGCAGAAAAACATCCAAACATACAAATTATCCCTTTGATATCAAATACCTAGCTTTCATCTGCTTATCTTTCATTCTACTAAAGCAAAAGGTTATTATTTAAAGTTATTAATAAGTTGACATGTCACTAAATTTTTCATGAAATAATTAAAAACCCCTCAGCAAGACCACCAAAGCGAATCATCTAATCTAGGGTGATCATTAACAAGGTTATCAATAAGAACATACATCTGCTTTCACTAACCAGCAATGAACAGTGCAGAACTTCCTCATCAAGAAGTATTGGACACTGAAGGCAAATGTGTAAAGGTAACTCCAAGTAGCTTGTAGAAGGCTCATGAACAACCAGTCCCATCCCTCACAAACTGCCATTAATTCAAGCAGAGGATAAAACTTTTGTTGTGCCTATGAATACTGAACTGCCAAACACATCCACCGCAACTAAAAAGCAGTGTTTGGAACTCAGACAATTCCAAGCTAACTTCAGGATGTGAAACTGCAAAGTGCTACTGGTCAGAGGTGGGTAAGATGTATACCTGCCCTTCCACTCCTGTGTTCACCTGCAGCATTGAACAGGGATCAGAGGACAGTGATCCCTTTCTCAGAGATGGAAGAAGTCAGAGTCAAGGACCCAAAAGACAACTACTCGACAAAAAACTAGCAGTGTTGGTAAAGTATACAACTCTTCTTTACTACTGCTTTGAAACATACATGACACCTTTTTCACACAAGACTAATGTACTAGTACCTAAATATTTCATTTATAAATAGTTCCAAGACAGATAAAAATACCAGGCTGAAGCTGAAACCTGTTTACACTGTCCAGCCACTGGCAAAAGGCACTGCAGAGTATACTGGGCAACAAGGAATAAAAGTTAATGAGCAAGACAGGTTACTAATACAGAGCAATGCAGACTGCTTTATAAAAAGAGTAACAGAAGGAAAATCGCATCCAACATTGCAACATTAACAGCCTAACTTCTCTAGCTTGTTTGTCAAAACTAAATTGCAATTTGATCATAATTTACTGCTATTCACAAAGAGAGAAGAAATTCAGTACCAAAATGACCAACTAAACAATCAGGTACAACACAGATAAGCAGGGAAGACTCACAAATTTGAATCCATGCATTTCCAACTGGAAGCAAAATGCAGTTTTACCCAAGAATAATTAACTGTTGCAAGAAAAGAAAGTGCTATAAATTTCTTTGCTAGAAAGAATCTTTAAATTAATACTACCATCTTCCCAAAAAGTAATTCTAGTCTAGCCATATAAATATTTTTTGTTCTAATTTACTTGCAAGAACCACCAACTGAAATGCTACATCTCCTGCTACAAAAAAGATGAGGCTGAAGGCCATATTTCCTTCAGTTTTAAAATCAATGGGAAAACCTGGCAGAAAAGCAAAAGCAACTGTCACAAGCCGAACAACTGTCAATTGTTTTGCTGTTAGCTGGTCACTGACAGTCTCTTTTAACATTAAATAAATACACACAGAAGTGGTCTGAAAACTGTATCCACAATGATTCAGGTCAAAGAACAAAATGAAAAAAAAGTATCTGTCGTTCTGCATCATGCGTTACGATCTGCTGCTGTTAGCAGAAATTGAATGTGACTAAAAATGGAAAAAAACTAATATGTGCTAAAAATATTAATCCATATTTGTACCTAAACCCCCACTCGACTGACTTACCTTTTGAATGAATTTCTCAACACTCTGTACAACATGCTTGTAGAACTGAAAAATATAATAGCATTTCAATAGAGAAAATCTGAAGATGCGCATACTTGTTCAAGTATATTGATATATTGATAGCAGAACCAGAAACAGAACTTTGGATTATTAAACAGCAATCCAATACCTACAGTTGAACATGCAATCTTCCTTAAAACGCTTAATTAGCATATAAATAATTAAAATAATAAAACCATGTAATTAGCATATAAAAGAGCCAATATTAGTGTTTCTTCTTTTTCTGGAAGGCTTTCTACACTGAATTTTTTTGAACAGCATGCTTATTTATTGAAAACTTGGAGAATAATATAATTATTGCACCAAAACACATGGTTATTTCACTTTACATGACTGAAGATGTTCACCTAATGTTACTTAACATGTAACTTCTCTGTATTTCATTAATTAATATAATCTACTGCATACTTCTCTTTAAAGTTGTCCTGTCTTCCATGGAGTTGTTTTTTTAAATCCCACATATAATCACAATGGCTCTAAATCGTCAATAATTGAGATAACCACTTTACACAAGTAAATGTTGTCATTGAAATGATAAGAGTGGAAGTAGGATTTCCAAGCTGAGTACACGATAAAACATTTTGGTATAATTTAATTGCTTAATTAATAGAACCATCTATTATGATTTACTGTTTGCTTAAGTTCAATACAAGTTTTCAGCATTTCCACTATACTGCCACACAGGGGCTTTAACTTAAAAGGACATACTTAAGCAAGCCACTGAATTTCACTCTTCAGTCAAATCAAACTACTCTTTCCCAATTACACAAAACACCAATATGGATTTTATTATCTGAAAACATATCTGCATTGGCAGCAAAGGAATGCAGATAGGAAGAACATAAGTTTGGTCTGCCCTCTTTTTTACCTCTCCAGCTTTCACCGAGTTTCCATTTGTTTTAATGCTTAACACTAGCAGCATACTTCTTTCCTTCACCATTTTTCAGCAATTTTTTCTGACGTGCTGTTGTTTAGCAATTAGTTTTCCTTTGTGGCAGGAATAATCTTTAATGAGTGCACTAAGACTAGAACTTAAAAACAATTTGTATCCAAGCAACAAGAAAACTGAAATCTATGAACAATATCCATGAAAAGGTATGCCAGGAATTTAGAAAAATGAACAGTTGTATTGATCCAAAGGCATGCATAAATTTTGGGGAGGGAGGAAGGGAGAGAGAGAAGAAGGAAGGGTGAATTGTAGTTTTCTATTTATTCATCTGTTAACAGGCATGTCAGTGTTTCCTTTTTTAACTGAAGAAAAAACCCTGTCTTTAAGATCTGACAGAATTCAGATAGACTCAAATTGGTATTGTTCTCTCTCACATATGACAACTAGCAAATGAAAGTCACACAACAATTTTAGCCTTCTGCTGCATTCCTGGATATCACATATGCTCATAACTTGGAAACTGTACGCACAAGAGAGGTGGAAAGTTCTGAAGCAAATTCTTTAAAATATTTCACAAAACTATTCTGACATACACGAGCAATGTAAAAGAGGTCAAAAGAAGTTAACGAATTTCATACCTTTATAGCCTTGATTGCTGCCTTGGTGATCTGTGTCATTTTAGCTTTAGAAATGGGTGGCTTATAATCATTTAGCGAGTACAACTGCAAGAAAAAAAAATTATCAAAAATATAATCTGCAGTTGTAAGCAGAATACATTATTTTTCTACACAATTTTTAATTTTCAGTGGATTTTATGTATTAAGTAAGAAAAGACATTCCCATTTAAGAAAAACAAATTTTAAAAGCTCAGTAACATATAATGTAAGATTCAAAATGCTTAAAGAAGAGCAGGTTTTTCTTTGCAATGGTCTCTATATATATACCTAGCTTTACCAGCACTAAAAACATGAGGCATTTCAGGTGAAGTTACAAAATAAATACAACATGCAAATACGGTAGCTTTTACTAAGTTTTTCAGGGCAGACATTGATATACTTGAATACCTTTATGGAAGCGTAATAAAACCTTAACTTAGTATATTCATCATCATATGCCTGCTGAATCAGGTCTCTTCACTTCCCATTAAACGAACAAACAATAACAACAACAAAATCAAGCCCAGTGAGCATGAGTGTGTAGCAATTTTGACACTTAAAACAGACTGTAGAAAGTACAGACTTTATTCATTCACTGCATTACCCTGGGAAAGTAATGCATCAGAAGTATTACAAATGCTTAAGCAAAAATCCAGCTGCATCCTCAATTTCAAGTAGAGCATCTTAACTTCACTAATATCTAACCAGAAAAACAACCACAGCACACAGGTAGTGCAGTTTTGCAACAATGTTCTCCCTGGATGCAGTATTAACTCTTTTCATTTGACTGGTACATACATCTCCCAGCAGAAACAACACAGCATGACAGGTATTCATCTAAAATTTGCTGCACAGTGAAACTTTACACTAACTAAATTCACAGCTATGACTGATGGGTTGTAATTAGAAGCAACTCCTCCCAAGGCTATTTACTTGCTGTGAAAATCTCCCATTATCCACAATATATGATTTTGAACAAAATGCTGTTCTTTTCTCCTCCAGCTCTAAGTGTTATAAGAGAAGGGACTGTCTGATATTTGCTGCTTTCCGACATAAAAAGACCAGACACAAAATGTCAAAACAGATTTAAGGACATTCTTGACTTATATTTTTGTTTACAACATATGTTTAGAAACGCTAGTTGAAAAATGAAGTTCTGATAATAGGAATGATCATCCATAAGCAAATTTTTATTTCCTTCCTAGAGACAGGAAGAACTGGAGGTCTTTCATGAAACAGTAATTGAAACAGGAACAAAGCCAAAAACCCCTCTCCTTTCCTATACAGCCTGAGAAATGTAATACAATGAACGAGATTAATACCCATACAGATATTTAAAATATTTTAAACTTCCTAATATTTGCTCAATTTGTGGCAAACTGCTAGCTCAGAAAACATAGTTTAGAATTGTTTATATTTAATAAAGCAAACTGTAAGAGTGAACAGGATCACACGGTGGAAAGGATTAGACAATCTTAAATATAGATCATGCTCCCCAAGTTGCTTATAATAATTTATCACTGAAGGTAACAAGTAGATATTCTTTCATCATACTTGAGTGTCCAAGAGACAAAGATTTGTTCTCCTCGCAAACATTAGATGCTTTTTTTCTATCCTTTCCTGTCAAAACCAAAACCTCCTATAGCTGTCAAAACACAAAGTGAAAAAAAACTGGTTTGTCCAAGTGTAAATGTCTGTCTTCTCAGCTTGAAACGATTTCCATTACAACTGTGAAACTATAACCAGTTCACAGCTAGACATCCACTTTTAAAACAACTGTTACTACTTTTTACTAATGCTAATGCTAACTGCTGTTGCAAAATACTCTGAATTATTTACATACTGCTCACACAACAAAAAGCAATACATTTCTAAAATGTATGCTCTTCACCACCATGGAGGAAAGCGAGAAGAGAGGCAAAATCCCAAGAGTCTCCAATCAGCTTCTTCTCTATTTTCACAGAATCACAGAATGACTAGGTTGGAAGAGACCTTCAAGATCATCAAGTCCAACCTATACCCTAACACCTCAACTAAACAATGGCACTGAGTGCCACATCCAGTCTGTTTTTAAACACATCCGCTGATAGTGACTCCACCACCTCCTCCAGCAGACAATTCCAGTACTTGATCACTCCTTCCACAAAAAACTTTTTCCTAACATCCAACCTATATTTTCCTTGGCATAGCTTAGGACTGTGTCCTCTCATTCTATCAGTTGCTGCACGGAGAAAGAGACCAACCCCCACATGACTACAAGCACCTTTCGGGAAGTTAGAGAGTGATAAGGTCACCCCTGAATCTGCTTTTCTCCAGGCTAAACACCCCCAGCTCCCTCAGCCATTCCTCACAGGGTTTGTGTTCCAAGCCCCTCACCTTGTTGCCTCCTATGGATGCGCTCCAGTGTCTCAACGTCCTTCCTAAACTGAGGGGCTCAGAACTGGACACAGCACTCAAGGTGTGACCTCACCAGTGCTGAGTACAGGGGGAGAATGACCTCACTGCTCCTCCTGGCCACACTATTCCTGATACCCGCCAGGATGCCATTGGCCTTCTTGGCTACCAGGGCACACTGCTGGCTCATGTTCAGTCGGCTGTCGATCAGTACCCCCAGGTCCCTTTCTGCCTGGGCACTTTCTAGCCACACTGTCCCCAACCTATAGCACCGCAGGGGGTTATTGTGGCCAAAATGCAGGACACAGCACTTGGACTTACTAAACTTCATCCTACTGGACTCTGCCCATCCATCCAATCACTCCAGGTCTCTGCAGAGCCCTCCTATCTTCCAACAGATTGACACACACTCCCAGCTTGGTGTTGTCTGCAAATTTACTAAAGGAAGACTCAATACCCTCGTCCATGTCATCAGTAGAAATATTGAACAGAACTGGATCCAGCACAGACCCCTGGGGGACACCATTGGTGACTGGCCACCAGCTGGATGCAGCACCGCTCATCACCATTCTCTGGGCTCAGCCATCCAGCCAGTTCTTAACCCAGCAAAGAGTGCTCCTGTCCAAGCCATGGGCTGACAGCTTTTCCAGGAGTATTCTGTGGGAGACAGTGAGTTTTACAGCTCACTGTTCAACTTCTAGTTACTCACAGGTAATTACCAAAATGTAATCATCCATCCCAGCTACTGTTTGGCTGGATGTTGTGCAATTAGAGCTAAACTACATCTGGAAACACTACAGCACCAGAAACATTTTGTTTATATACTGTTTCTTAGCAGAGTCATTTTGGATACTCCTGGTCAGCATTCTCAAGCCCGAAACACTAACTAGTAAAAGCAATTTACAGGTGCATGAGCAAATATGAAATCAGCCTAGATTGAGGAATCCAATCTTGCCAATCTAAAAAGAGTCCCAGATGAGACTGGCACAGGAGCTCCTTCACCTACAACACACACAGCTGTAAGGAGGGAGAACCACTGACTCACACAGATACTCATAGGGACCACACCTGACCAGGCCAACAGGATAACATGGGCTGTTGCCAGCATCCCAATACTTTACCACAGGTAGCAAAGAGGCAAATTTAGCATTAAGGACTGATAATTCAAGAGGGAAAAGGTGGTGGTTGACGGGAATCAATAAAAAGAGTAAAACAGTATTTCTGTAGAGAGCGGCTTTTCGTACAATGGATATATCTATTACAGATTTTAACAGCCATTTAAAAAACGCACAGATCCCAAATTTAGTACCTGGAAGAAGCCAAGAAAATAGCTCCTCAAAAATTATTTTCCCTTAGTCGTCTTCAAGAATCTTTTAATTTATTACAAAACATTTCATTCTGAAAAGTTTTTCACTTGGAAAGACTGGTGATTGCCTTGACCCAGGTGCAGAAGGACTGTGCACTTGCCCTTACTCAATATGAAGTTCACATGGGCTTTCTCTTCAAGTCTGTCAGGCTCCTTCTGGACGTCATTCCTCAAGTGTATCAATTCTACCTCAATGCTGAGGTTCCAGTCAATCCCACTGTCTATGTAATCAAAAAAGATATTAAATAGTATCAATCCCAGTGTGGACACCTGCAGGACACCACTTCATACTGGTCTCCATTTGGACACTGAAGCCATCAACTACAACTTTTTGGATATTCACGCCCAGCCAGCTCCTTATCCATCAAAAAATCCATCCACCAAACCCATTTTCTCTTACTGCTAAGGCTGACTAGAGATTCGGTTGCCTCTCTAGTAAGGAAAACTTATGTTTTTCATCCAGCATAGATGATGCTTTTAAGACACTTGGAATTTGAAGAGTAAAGAGTTAAAGACACATGTATTATTTTAAAAATTTGTGCTTATATCCTATCTTAATTTTTCCTGTATGCCCTTTCCTACAGATGTTTAGCTAAACCAGTTTGCTCTCTAAGACCAGTGTCTTAGTTTTGTAAGACACTCATGCCCATTTGCAGAACGCAACTGCTTGCACTCACTTAAAGTAAGGTTCTAAATAAACCAGGGAAAAAAAAGCAACATGGCTAAATAGTAAAGTCAAAGAAACTCTAAAATAAAATTATACACTTTACAAAATCAGTAGTAATATTCAAAGGGATGGGGAAGAGTGGGAGTGACTGTAAACTCTGGCTGGTAATGTACATGCAAAAGATAGTGAAATCAAGATCAAGTTTGAGAAACAAACAGGAGAAAGCATGAAAATCAGCACTTTTCAGAAGACAGAAGGAGTAAGAAATCTACTAAAATGCTTGTCCAGGACAATCAGCACTTACAGGAGGACTCACAGGAGATAAAGCCCTACAGAAAAAGACACCCCCTCCCCCCCTTTTTTCAGATCTGCACGCTAAGGAAAAACTTATCCCACACCAGAATCCTCCTGAAGTGTCTTTACAAGAAGGTAAATAACAAGCTCACAATGTGAAAAATAACAAAGTATAAGAACAGAACTCAAGAATGAAAGACTTGGTAGCTGTGATTCATGAACCCTCATTTAAAACAGCCTCAATCTTATAGCTCTGAAAGACAGAAAAGCAACATAACTTTCTGACAGGGGTTCAAGGGGAGAATTAGGAAACAATGGATCAGTTAGGTTAAATGTTTGTACCACAAAAAAAACCACATAAATTACTCAAAATAAAAGTATGAGTGGGGACACAGATAATACCATGCAGCTGTTGTAAAGAAAAGCCACATCTCAGTATATTGTTCTTCTCTGAAAGACTCCATGAGCACAGTGAGAAATCACTGATATAAGACCAACTGGACCACCAAAACATATTTACCAAAGTTCTCTCATAAAAGGCTCCCAAGAAACTAAGCTGTCCTAAACAGGCCCTTGCATAACAAATAACAACAGCAAACAATTTGAATGAACAGTCATTTGGTGCACAGTAAAGGGAAGTCCCAATAGAACCCACTTGTGCCTGCTGTGACCTATATTCTGGTTAGGACAAAGTCAGACTGTCAAAAGCTGAAGAGGAACATTGGTGACACTACCAAGTAATAATCGGGCAGACAAGCTCAAGTACACAGGACGTAGTGGACACTGGCTTTGACGCTGGCTATTGCCATTCAGCAAAGAGATCTGCTGATACATGAGAAATTGCATTGAAGATATCAACTCAGGAGTAAACCAGAAAAATCTCAGTAGTAAATGCAGTAAAAGGACATTTAGACCCACACTATTTAGGCAACGGTACTAACCTACAGGGCACTCTCAACCATACAGTCTCCAAGGCTGGCATGAAATCATCAGGGATAACTAAAACTGTGGAGAAACTTTCAAATGAAGAACAAAGGTTCTTCAGCTGGCAAACAGGATTACCAAGGAGAGGCATATGTCAATACAACCTCAGTAGTGAAGATAACTGGGAAGGATCTTCCTCACCTGAGGAACACACCACATGAGATGAGCAGAGAGCGAGCAAGTCAGGCTGGTGGATGCGGTTCCAAACTGCCCAGTGTGGCTGTCCTTAGCTTGGAAGGGCAGCTCTGGCATGCCCCAGAGGGAATTAACTCAGAACCTAAACTGTCACCATGAACTTGGTAAGTCTGTGCCCTGATACCAAAATGAAACACACCCACTCTTCCAGATAACTGCACAAATTACAGTCAGCTATTTGTATGTTAGTATAAAATGTAGCCCTCCATTTAAAAGGTCTTATTCAAATGAAGTTTGAGCCTCATCACATCAAGCAGCTGCATTTTTTTCACAGTAGAAATACAGTTCATTTCAGAGGGTCGAAAGTGAAACACTGTAATCCTCAAGTGCCGCCAGATAAAACCAGAAGTTTCAGAAGTTTTGAAACAGGCTAGTTCACGTTACAAGCTGAAAGAACAAAGAAAAGGAGCAGACAGAAACCCACATGTAAACTTCAAAAAAAACATGCTTTAGAGCTGAGCTACCATATGATTCTGTGAATTATGAAAAAAATCTTCCATTTACTAGCCACTTACTGCTTTTCTGGATATCCATTGACTCATATGAAACATTTGCTCAAAGGCAAAAACTGATCAGTATCTTTAAATGTCTGGTTACTACTGAAAGATATTTGACCACCAACTAAAACTGTTTTTTCTAGTTATCTTCTTAAGTTCCCTGTTGGAAAGATTTGCAAAGTGAAAGTATTTGCACCATTTCTTATATGAAATCCCAGTAAGTACAGACATTTGCTGTTAAAATCTGAGGCATTGCTGTGGAAAGCACCACAGGGTGTGGAGTCTCTTTTGAAAATGTACATTAAGAATTTCTCTCCAAACAACTGCATATCTATCACCTGATAATGAATACATAAGAAAACCAAATTTTAAAACCACCTTACTAGTCGATGGATCAATTAATTTTTTCCTATCCATTTAGTAACTGATTTTGCAGCAGAAAAAAGAATATGCTGATCTCAATCAAATCAAAATTTATCTCCCATCTATCCTACCATCTCGAGAGAAGAAACAGTCTCCTAATATTTGCCCAGAAAAGAGCACTGCACCAGTGATCTATGTATTCACCCAAGAGTCACTTTGACACAAAGACTCTCCTAAGCAGTCACCGCAACACAAACACAACATTTGGGAGAATGTTGCTTCAGTTAAGATGGAGGGACTTTAAATAAACTGAAAGGTTAGACCCTGATTAAAAAAACCAACTACAAAACTGCAAATATACGTTAAAAATTTATACATGTACATTTATATACATAAGCCTTCTTTCGTACTGTCTGTTCTTGAACTATGGCACATTACTTAGAAAATAAAAGATGAAACATTTCCTCTCTAAACGTAGATGGCATTATCACACTAGGACAAGGAAGAAACAAAGACTAAAATTCTACAGGATGGGGTAGGGGGAGCAAGAGGAGATGAGGCAAGAATTACACAATCAATGACAAGTCACAAGGGGTCTGACTGTACTGGTAAGGCAAACCATTTCCAAACTGTTAGCTCAGGTTTCGAAAAAACAAGTGTTCAATAATTAAGTTAGAGCATTAATGCATGATTCCTGTATGATCTTTGGGGAATAATTTTACCTTCCTCTGAGAGAAAAAGCATGGCCAAAGTAAAGAGAATACCTTCAAGTTACTGTAAAAAATGCCAGTGTTTTTTTCAAGACAGCACACTTAACAGTAGCATACATTTGATTTCAATGTCAATGATCTATCAGTTTATTCTAGAAAGCTGTGGACAAAACTATTCTGCCTGCCTCAAGCATTCTAGATGACTGAACATGCTCAGCTCCAAACACATTGCCAACAATACAGGAAACTACAAAATACAAATGAATATTAATCTTCTCAACCCATTTAAGCTAAAGAAAACACCAGACAAAATTTACAGTGAATTTGTGTTTGGGGAAGTTGTTTCACTGGTTTCCTGTATGACAATTCCATCCAACCATGTCCTACACACATAGGCATTTTGATAATTAGGTGGGGGACAATCAATAAACCTTCGATAGAAATATGCATGTTTAAATGCTGAATGTAAATCACAGGAAAACCTTACAGGGAAGATCTGAATTTGAATGGCACTTCAGGGACAAAATGAGTCCAGAAAGACACACTTGCAACAAATCCTAATTTGTCTCAATGAAAGCAATTCCCAGGGTCATGTTCTTACGAAGTAAGGATCAGATGACAAACGACCATGTAAAGCATGTAACAGATTACATAGATAGCATTAGAAGTCCTAAAGATGATCAAAGTAATCGTGCTAAAAGTGGTTTCTAAGACTCTTTCCTACAGAAATGTACATCTTTGTATCAGGACCAGGCCAGCAATTAAAGCCAGTTCATTATACTCACAATTCTGTATTTTTGTCTATCTGATAAAGCAGCATAATGATTTGTACAGCAAAAAGTAATGATGGGGAGAGCTAAGACACTACATACAAGGCAATATTCCAGTGTATATAAAGGTTAACAGCATTATTAATACTCATTTTCCCCAATATAATTTTAAATAAACCAAGTCCTCTTTCCAGACTTTGGGGAAAAAATATAAGCTTGCTTAAAGATCTAATTAGCTATATTAATTATATGTTGGGATTGGGGGGAAATGCAAAATATCAGGTTGATGCTATACATAAAGCAGTGAACTTCTGCTCTGTATTTTTTTCTTTAATTCTGTTAAGAAAAGTGGTCTTTAAGAGAAGGCCTACTGAAAGTCATGGAATTTATCAGCATATCTCAAATTTTCATCATCCACTATGGCAAACAACAGTTTTATAATTACAATCATAATTAAAGAAGTACTTGAAGTGAAATCTACTGTGAATACCTGTAAAAAGCAAACTCTGCTGCACACAGCTGTAGTTTACAAGACAGTACTACATGCTGCTAAGCTAGAGCCTAAAGCTTCTCTAGTGAAGACCAGACATCATGCACATGAACTGATACCCCCAAGAATGGGCAGTCGCTTATAGAGCAAGTTACCACACGTATCTCTGGAACAGCAATGGCACACTGCACTTCTACAAAGCCCAACACTTAATTTCAACATCTTTCAGTGCTCTTTCAACGGGCAATAGAGCCAGACAGCTGTTCCTGTACCAAAATTTTGAATAAAAAACAGAAAGAAGTACTAACTTTATTAAAATATTAAAAGCTTCATAAATAATATATTCCTTTTTTTTATACCTCTGCCACATCCCATAAAGACAAGGAAAGCAACTAGGAAATAATTTTTCATATAATTTTTTCATATAATTTTAGAAGGCTTGAAAGCTGTGAACAACTCTAGTCTAAGGAGATACAAAGGAACAGATATTCACACAGATAAATCTCTGTAACACTGATACAGCAGCTAAGGGAATAAACATTTTGATGCTGATACATCAGGACTCAGCCCATCTGTTAAGTATGAGATTATGACCAGTGTGAGGGATATCAGTTACAAATCTCTCTGCAGAAGTATTTTTAAAGATTTCTCTGGCTGCTGCCAGGACACAACATTAAAAAGACATCAAATAATGACATGACACTAACCAGACAACATATATACTAACAGGTATCTGCAATTCCAATGCAAAAACCCCAAAATAAATACTAAGAAGTCAAACCAAATCATACTATCTTAATAAATTAGGTTAATTTCTTTCATATTTCAATAGCATTAAAATAAACCAAATCCAATTGGAAATAAAGAAATAGCCAGTGAATCGCTTACTAAATATTAACAAGAAAAGAGTATTATCATCTATTGCTTAAAAAAAAGGACAATTATCAACAAATTTCTGTTAGGTTACATTTTACACACTCTCCTGAAATTTAATTTCTTGGAAAAGTTACTCAGATCAAATTGCATGCCCTTGTCTCTCAGTGATTAGGATTTTAAGTTGATGCTGAGTAGGACCTACCTATGAGAACCACTATTTAAAGCCTGTCAGCACTTTGTTACCCTCCAGTGCTGCATATAAATGTTAAGAGATATACCATAGATGTGCATGCAGGATGACCAGTATGGCAGATGCTCCTTTCAGCATAAGGTATTTCAGCTTGGAGGGAAAAAAAAATCTGTTCTTCCAGTTATTAACCAAGAGGAGTTGCCAAAATTCAATATTAAAAACGTACAGAATGAGCGGGTTGCAACACAACAGCAACTACCTTAATACAACTGTTGTCAAAAACAAAGTACATGACACGTGGTTTTAATTAACAAATATAAAATAATAGCCAATTTCCTTGATATCTAAGTGCATGTCCCTTAAAAAAAAAAGTGAAAGCAATCAACAACACTCACATGAAAAACTCAGCCCCTCTCTACATATCAGTTGCATTATACACCACCGTTTATGTTTAAAGAGGACATTTAAATACATGCTAACTACTGTACAAGAAACTAAGCGAAGTAAGATTCAAAGGTAATACAGCAGTCCCTCTAGCCCATGAGATACCAGCACACAGTCAGGTGTTAGCACCACTGCATTTGTGTAGTGTTTCTCCTACTTCTTTTGTTTTAAGGAAACGCAATTATGACTTTCAAGTTTACTGAACCCAAACAATTTGAGATGGAATGACAAAATGCCATTTTAGTTTTTATATATTTGAGACACCAGCCCATTTACAATTTTCTTTAAACCCTTGCCATTACTCCTTTCAAAGAGAGCTCCTAAGTTCTCTTGGTACAGTCTGCTTTGTACAAATATAAACATAAAACTGGAATTTAAAGAAACCACCTGGATTTGGCTCCATTTTCCTGACCTCTACACACCTGCAAAACAGATGCTTACATCAGATAATCTCTAGAACATACTCCACTAGCTCTTAGCCATTTATAAGTCATAAAATACAATTCCACTTTTTCTCTACATAGTAACTTGGGGTGTTTGCTGCATAAGAAGAAAAAGCTTAGAAAGATCTAAATGGACCAAATGAAATAGGCAGGTAAGAGTGAGCAATTCACCAGTGCCTGAACTCCCAATAACAGAAAGGAAGGATTGATCAAAAGGTCCAGATAAGAGTATCACACAAGAAAACAAGGAAAATAACAGGAGCATTTCACTTCAAGCAATTTTCTCATCTGTCCTGATATACGGCTAATTTCCATCATAAACATTTTATCATTATTATATAGCTAATTCTAGATCAAGAGGAAAACGGATCAGCTTCTGTCACAATGTCAGCCTTCACAGATTTCCGGATGTGAGCTTGGGGGGCTGCCCACACCGGAGAAGTACCCTCTGTCCTTGTTCCAATGCACTAGTTTGGTAAAGTGTGTCATAACACAGAGTTAAAAGACTTAGAGAAGTCTAACTACAATCACACCTCTACAATTCTGAGATATGAAATATAGGAACAGATCTTAAACATTTTTAAAATCAGACTCACACATTTTCTCTGCCAACAGTTTTGAGAGCTCATGACAAAAACTGTCTTGTGTTGATTTCAAAATACCTCCTTGGATACAGTTTAAAATCCCTACATTCACAGTGAAAGTTAATGATTCAAAATTAAAAAACACACAGTGATTACAGTTTGTACTGGATTGGATTTCTTCGACCAATACATGTGTCATATAAATGGTCTTCATTTCCTGTTAAGTGCTCCACTTCACTCTTGTGAAAATTAGAGAAGTAAGTGGTTACTACTGCGTATCTGGTAACCACGTTATGAAGATCAACATTATCTGAAGCTACTCCTTTTCATGTGAATCAGCTTTGTTTTGTTAATATGTACAGTTAATATTTTGTTAATATTTGATATTCTGAAAGACTTTGATTTTATTTGGTCAGGTCTTTCCAGTGGCTTCCAACAATCTAGTTAATACTAAGCTCTTTCGACTTACTGTCTGAAAAAGCTAAAAGCATCTATAAGTATGATTATTTCTCTTTTTAAAACTGCAATCACACCCCTAGCAAAATATTAGAACTGTATTTTTATCTATGGTACTAATTTCTAAATTATGCACCAAGAGCTCCATAAAGTCTTGCCACAAGACCAATGTTTTGAAAGCAAGAGTTTTATAGCGAGAGCAATCTATAGTATTTTGTACTTTAGAGAAAAAAAACAAACTATAGAATAACAGGGGTAGAAGGCAAAGAATGAACATTATTAATTCTATTTAATTTTTTGAAAGTAACTAATAAATACTGAAGATGGAGAACAAAAAAAAAACAAAAAAGAAAGAAGAAAAAGAAGTAAGGAAACCCTACCCTTACCACACAACTCTAAACTAATTATTTGGAAGCACTGAGCCCTAGACTGAACAACACAAGACGATGGATCTTCTAAATTACCTTTCCCAAAAATGCATGTTATTTCAATAATAAATTCCAGTTCAAATATGTAAGACAGCTATTCACTTCCTTGCATAAAGGCAGTGCACCTTGTTCAGCTGCTATAATTTTTTATAAAGCACAATTTACTTCAATCTTTCAAAACTAATGTTATAAACAGTATCTTACAATAAACAAGCTCAAGGCTACAAAAGTAGGTGGCTTAAACCTCTCAGGTGCTGTTACCCTTCACTGTTTTACTGCTCAGCCACCATCCACCCAAACCACTTTTCCTTCCTACTACTGCCTCCTGGATCTCAGCTCAGTCACTCTTCTTTGGGGCACACCTTTTGTGCCTTCATTTTAAATGGGAACCAGAACACTCTCTGCCAACCCCCAAAACCATCAGCAGCAAACACATTAACAAAGGTGCCAAGCCTCACCTTCCACACATGCAGTTTAGTAAATTATGCATGTGCATTATATTTCTGAATGTCAAAGAATCAGCCACCCACTCATATAACCAAAGACAGGAGAAAATAACAACCTCATGCAATCAAAAACTGTACCCAGTAAAACCAGCTAAGTCATGTAGGCAAACTCTTGCAAAAAGAAGTGGAAACAAAATAAGTTGTTGTATATCTATAGTAGTCACCTTTGTACAAATGCCAGCTCACTTCCCAAAAGCCTAACAGCAGGCTATTACAAGAAATACGCATTTCTGGTAGGGATAAATCTGATAGAGAGGGTCATGGTGACAATGCACTCATTTCTTCTTACTTCCTCCAAATGCTAACAATTAATTTTAAATTATATTTATAAAAATGTCTCCTTTTGATCAGTACATACGGCAAGAATAAGTAATATATATATATATATAAAATACTAGTACAGCAGTAACTGGACATTGTGTTTTTGACTTAAAGAGCATGTACCCTAAAATGTAGAAGCAGCTCCTGAGTAAGGTTAACAAAATTATCTGCCTAACTACTGCTATTGTCAGTGCTCCCTGAGAAATACTGCAGAAAAGTAGCTCTAAAGAAGTGAAGAAACAGAAGAATAGAAATATATGTGCAACTTACGAAAAGTTTCGAACAGGAACAAGGACTAATAATGTTCTGAACTTTTTTCAACAGTTGTTTTTGTTTTTGAACTTTCAAAGCCAAGCTCACTGAACTCTGGATGTACACATGAACAGCCAATTATGCACCTCTGCCCCGGGCCTCACAATGGAGTTACACCAGTGGCTGCTGAGGCCATGAATGTGGGCTATAACCAAGGCTGAAGGAGCTACTCAGGAAGAATTTTTTTGACGGCTGTCCAGAGGTAAAATGATGAACCAATTTTACAGACAAGAAAATAGAACACCTCTTCCTAAGTGAAAAAACATCATTATGAGAGTAACTTAAGTAGCGTAAAGTATTTTTAAACCTTGCCTTATCAAAAACTTTTATTCTGAATGGCTTTTTTCCCATAAGAAAGCCATCTGGATTACCAGACTCCACTTCTACATCTGCTGTAAGAAAAAAAAGATTGTTGGTCATAGAAAGGTTTGGGTTGGAAGAGAATTTAAAGGTCATCTAGTTCCAACCTCCCTGCAATGGGCAGGGACACTTTCCACTAGCCCAGGTTGCTCTAAGTCCCATCCAACTTGCCCTGGAATACTTCGATGGATGGAGCACAACTGAAATAGTGGCAAATCCAAACAAACTTGTTAAGACAATTTCAAGTACTCTGTCAAAGACTGCAGCCCCACGTATAATCTTGGTAAGCAGGTGACAAAGGATCTGAAGTTATAACAGCTCAGAAGGGCATTTGTTTTAAACTGCAAAATAGCTCACTGCTCTCTAAATGTGTAGCAAGTAGGATCAATACTTGAAACTATCCAGTTACAGCTTCAGAGAAGTTGCAGAAACTGGAGATCTACACAACTGTTCCAGGCTCACAAGGACCTATCTAGATCACAGCTTAAGACCAAATTTAAAGTCTATGTATCTAAGACTGAAAACCTATCAACATCTGTCCTATACTATTTCACTAAAGAAATTAGGTTCTTGAGCAAGACACACAACAAAATAAAACCAAACCCTAACATTTTGGGCCTTTAACACACACTTGCATGAGCACGTCTTTACAAGGCCAGAAGTCAAAGTTCTGTGGCTGATGAAAACCAAAGGTCAGATCAGTCTTTGAAAGTGTGATATTAAAACTGCACATATTTATTCAGCATACATGGAGACATTTAACCAGGTGAACATCAATTTAATACTTACTGTATCTTGAAGAGAAAAGGACTTTCTTTCCCTACTCTGTAAAAAAATCATTGAGAGCCAGCAAAGTTCAACTCTTGCTGGGAAACAACAAAGTAAAATATTTCACTGATACAGCTCCTAATGATCCTGACAGTAAACAGGAAACTAACAAATTCTTACAGATTTTGTTGCACCTTAAGGGAATTAATATAAATATTCATGCTTTTTTTTTTTGAGAAACACTACAGGATTATACAGCAAAATAAAATAGAAGACATTTTTCACATCCACCCCAGAGGTTAAGAATGAAAAACAGAAACAACTTTTCAGATGTATGAATGTCTGCATGCAGATGCACATATCACTTTTTCTTCTGACAAAAGACAAAAGTAAACCAGAAGTTTGCATCCCAATTTGCTACAATACAATTTACAAGTATCAGACCATAAATGGGGTATCAGACAAACAAAAAAGAAGAAAGCTTTAAACTTATCACAGCTGCAGAGTCCTTCAAACAGCAGAGAATATGAAAAGAAGGTCGTACTCTTTTTTATGGCTAGTAAAATATAGTGACAGAGAAAACAGATACAGGTTTTGTCATTGTCACAGTAGCTAGGAAAAGAAAACCCTGCAGATGTTTCAGGTGCTTTGGCCAACATGAAGCACCAACAGGCAGCAGAATCCAAGAAAAACATCTTGACAGGGTCTTTTCACTTATGTGTCTTTTCACTGTTTTTTAACATAACTGCTAGTACCTACTTACACTAATCAAAGCCCTGGCTGCTCATTTTATAAAGCATCCTCTCTTTCCCCACTCTCCCCAGTTATTCAACATCAATCTCTATTTAGCATCTTCCTGAGGCATACCATTTAACTTTTTTTAGTGTCAACTGGCATTCTTTCATGAAAAATCTGCCTTGTTGACTGAGAATCTGCCATTTAAATAAAGCAGTCTGAAATAGAATATTTAGTTTAGCCTTCTGTACTTTTATGCACCCATACTCCAATACTTGGTACTTAAAATGTGGGTCATTTTCAAGGGTCACATTTCTGAAATTGCAGACCACTGAATTGTTCCTCACTGTCTCTTAAGATGTGTCTCCCAAAGAATTGTCATGATAAAGGTGGCCAACATAAAATGACGTGCAAATGAAGTACAGAGACAACAGCACTACCAGTAAATGACTAGTATCTGCTACGTCCTTACCACTGATCAATTTTAGAATGAACCCAAAAGCAGCAACTTTATGATGATAAACTTTAAGATGATACTTTATATATCATCTTACTTGACTCTCAAAAGCATTATGTACACCAAAAGCTCAGTGTACTTTATGATGAACTATGCAAAGACAACCATTTTCATTGTCAATAACAGCTGAACACCAACCTAGCAATGCTGCAGAAGTTTTAATTATGACTCCCACACCCTAGAAAAGGCATAGGAACCCACATCACTCTTTAAACAAACAGTAATCGCTACCTTAACATTACAGCACTTTATGTGCATCCCACTTTAAGATGTCAGATATTCCAAGTCTCCGTGATGACACTTAGGTTTCTATTCAATTCTCTTATATGTTAAAGTATCAGCATCCAACTGTACAGACAAGAGAAACTGAGCTTTTCATACAAGACATGCTCAAGTGAACAAGGCATTTCTGAAAGGAATCAGAAGACACATGACTTTCTTGTTCCTGAGTTTCACGGGACCAGCTTTGCCTTATTCTATTGCACCTTTCTTTATACAACTGTCCTTTCCTCAACTGCCTCTCCAACGTCATAATATGCAACTGAAATTTGCGGCACTGGATGATTACAACTACTGTGTATTGGATTCAACAATGTTAATTCCAAATCTAGATATGCTATCTAACTCTCCTGAGTAGGTTTTACCATTACTAACCTTCTAAATGGCTGTAAATCAAATATGCAACTACCAGTCTCAGCAACTCAAAATGAAAACAATATTCAATGATTTGACCAAAGCACACATAACTTATGCAGGAGATATTTTTGCTTTGTTTTTAAAGAGAATGCAAAACCAAAAATATCAGTAATCATGAAAAGCAAGACTTGATGAAGCTCATACACGAAGAGATGTGTGCTTGTATGTGAGTAAAGATATTGATAAACTTTAAATTATTAGAAATGCCATGCTTAATTGAATCAGATCAGTGAATTACTTTGCAGTTTCTAAAGAAATAAATATCTAAGTTGATTTTGCTCTGTTTTTTCAATATTCCTACTATTTAATTCTTACAGATGCAGTTAATATAGCTAAACAAAGCATAACTTCAAATATTCAGTTTGTGTTGTACTTAAAAATGAATTTGCGATCTCCATTCCCCCTAAAATAAATTACAATCCTGCGACTATGTGACTGTAAAACGATTTACACTTATTCTGCATGTTACTATAGAAATAAATTTTAAAATAATTAAATGTGTTTTAGAATTAAAAAATCCCTTGGTCTTCTTTTTCCACACAGTCTTCACATTATAAAGTGGAAAATAATTTGGCTTGCCATGGCAAAAAGCACAAGTATTGCAAGAAAAACCAACTTCAAGTACAGTACCTGAAAGCAATGTGACAATGGCCAGCTAGAGCTGATGATGACAGCAAGACTAACACTGAGTTGACTATAAAACAAATACTGAATTTTAATTATATACATCTGTAATTAAGTCATGGTCATCTGAACACTGGAACTGTGAGGATACACGTTTGCCTCTAGTCCATTTCAATTCCTCTTTAACAAAATACATTCTATAGAACATACAGAGAATTTGAAACACTTGAGGTATTTTCTTCTGTCAAGACCTGTTCTTGAATCTGATTTTGTACTTTTCTGAAATAACTCAGGGCCTGAATGGAAGCCAGGAGTAAAATGGTTCTGCAGTGGTAAGCCTTCATGGTTCCAGCTGTAGCAAATGATAAACTCTGGTACAAAACACTGCCAATTACCTCAACACTATATTAAGTCAGTTGCATATTATTCTGATTTTCAGTGGCCAAGCAGCTTTAATCAAATAGGAAAATGTCAACCATTACATGAAAACAATACTGAGCATGTTTTATTTAGGAGCTTGATCATTTCTCAGCCTTAAATTTACCATTCCCAAGACCTGAAATGTTAGGACTAATTTTACACATACAACTAGGTACAGCACAGACAGCACTACGTATCATCACTAGACGTTGAACAGCTTTCTGCAATAGCCAACATTATTTCCAGTAGTTACTGTTCAAATAAACTTGAAATTCTTCTTTCTAATCAAATTAATGACAAGCCTATTCTAAGCACTTCAATCCTGATTGCCATATAGGATAGTTATAATATAAGATATTGTAGATGGATAGCTGTCTTTATTTTAGCTTCACTGCAGAATCCAAACACAACTCCTTCCTTTAAAAAATCAAACAAAAAAATCAACCCCAGAAGTACCCAACTGGCAGACTTGAGTTTTTAAATGTATTAGAATGCTTCTTCTAAAGTGTCATCTGGTTTTCACCAGTAAGTTACATAAACTGTTGTAAAATTATTAACTGAATGCAAACTGCATAAGAGAAAGTATGGTAAAAGTTTTTTATACAATTTATTCTGTCCCATCTGCTGCTAAATTTCATTTACATCTATTTTAAGCCAAAAAACTCTAAAACAGGACTCAGACGCCAGTTCTGGAGTTTAATATGACCTTAAAACATAACATAATATAAATCAATAACAGGATTTTACAAGTGAAGTACTCACATTTTGTAAATTAATCAAAACCATTTAGGAACAGCATTTATATAGACTCATACACTTTAGCTAATTCAAATATTTAGTGGTCATCTCACAGTTCTAAATTGCAAAGCGTGTATAGGTAAGTTCAACCAGAGAAAATGACAAAAAGTTAAATTAAAGTCCAGTTCTGCACTGGGTACAGAGCTGTTAAGAGTGGCAAGCAATGAAACTTGGGATTCTTCAACTGTAACAAGTCTGGTACCATTTACTTCCAGGATCAGTTTGTTTAGTCGTGACACCTTTAAAACCTTCGCATCATTGTAGCCCAGCATTCAAACACAGACAGAGGGTAAATCAGAGATGCTGTCTATTTATACCATAGCAGATAAGTTGGTTAAAAAGACACTGTCAGATCTTCTGCATCTTCTTTTCCAACAACCTACTGTCTACCATTTTTAAAGCATTTAGAAAATTTAAGGCATAATCTAAAGCTCTCCTCTTCAGCACGGCTGCCAACCTTAAGTCTCAGACTTATTTTTACAATATTTTACCCAAGTGCTCAGCAAGTCAGTCAGAAGCTGTTTTTCAACATGGAGAGGAAGACTTCTGCTCCTACTGATAGGTATACAGAAGGAAAATGTTCTGAACAACTTACGTTCTTGTGACCAGATTCTTCCTTTTCCCTACATAACAATATGGCACATATGCCAATCAAATACTAAAATAGGAATAAAAGTTTATTGTTTCTTTCTCTTCCAGTGGCCACAACGTGCTTTTTTCTACTTAAGAATTCAAATTGCATGAAGTGCAACACCTAGAACTGCACATCAGTTAGAGCTGCACAACTGCTGCCAAGTTACTCGAGAGTACCTACTCATCTTAAAAATCTATCTTACTGTGCTTGTAGAAATAACAACATGGTTGCCACACTGTTCCACCACATGTCAAATGAAACGGCCTTACTGAAAACCATTAAAACCGTACTACATCCCCGGTGGGACTACCGAGATGGCAACTGGAAGCTTCAGTATGTGAGCAATCTGTAGAAGTATACATTGTAACGAGAGCTGATACTTTCTCAGGTCAATATAAGTTAACAACTACTTCGTAAAATGTGGGACTTCGGAAAAAAATAGGCATTTGTTTTTCTTGCTCGTACATTAACTTCAAAATTACACTCTCACAATAAGAGCAACTAAGCAGAGCTGCCATAAGAACCACCTCGCAATAAAATAAACATTAGCTCTCAGCACAAAAGAGAAGCCAGGTGCAGTATGAACACCTCAGCCTATATGTATATATGTGTTCTTGGGTGCCATAGCCCGCTCTCTGCACAGTGCTTCAGTGCAGGATCTGAGCTCTATACAGCATGTAGGGAACGTCTGCTTCCATCCTGACCATTGCGAATATACTACTCTTAAACACGGAGACGAACCTCCAATGCCTTTGTATTCCTTTCCCCAGATTTAAAGCTTAGCTGCACGAGGTGTTAAAAGTGCGCGCTGGCGGGGTTCGGATACACATGTAATTAGCGAGGAAGAAGAGGGTGGAAGGAGAGACGAGGGAAGGCGTGGAAGGGCACAGGCCCCGTGCCCGGGGAGCCTGGACCCCCCCCCTCCGCCGCCCAACGCAGCCTCCTCGGCCGCTGCGTGAAGTTGGCCGGGCATCACACGCCCCACCGCAGGCCAGGCGCCGGGAAGACATCTCCTTCTCCTCCTCTTCCTCCAGCCCGCCGCCAGATCTATTATTTCCCTTCAGCCGCCCCCAGCCTCACGGCGGAAGAAGCTGGGGGGGAGGNGGCGTGGGGGGACGCGGGCCCCGCTCGTTTCCGTCTCCTCCTCGTCCCGCTTCCCGCCCGGTGGCGCCGGCGTTCCCTTCCCTCCCTCCTTCCCTCNACGTGCTTTTTTCTACTTAAGAATTCAAATTGCATGAAGTGCAACACCTAGAACTGCACATCAGTTAGAGCTGCACAACTGCTGCCAAGTTACTCGAGAGTACCTACTCATCTTAAAAATCTATCTTACTGTGCTTGTAGAAATAACAACATGGTTGCCACACTGTTCCACCACATGTCAAATGAAACGGCCTTACTGAAAACCATTAAAACCGTACTACATCCCCGGTGGGACTACCGAGATGGCAACTGGAAGCTTCAGTATGTGAGCAATCTGTAGAAGTATACATTGTAACGAGAGCTGATACTTTCTCAGGTCAATATAAGTTAACAACTACTTCGTAAAATGTGGGACTTCGGAAAAAAATAGGCATTTGTTTTTCTTGCTCGTACATTAACTTCAAAATTACACTCTCACAATAAGAGCAACTAAGCAGAGCTGCCATAAGAACCACCTCGCAATAAAATAAACATTAGCTCTCAGCACAAAAGAGAAGCCAGGTGCAGTATGAACACCTCAGCCTATATGTATATATGTGTTCTTGGGTGCCATAGCCCGCTCTCTGCACAGTGCTTCAGTGCAGGATCTGAGCTCTATACAGCATGTAGGGAACGTCTGCTTCCATCCTGACCATTGCGAATATACTACTCTTAAACACGGAGACGAACCTCCAATGCCTTTGTATTCCTTTCCCCAGATTTAAAGCTTAGCTGCACGAGGTGTTAAAAGTGCGCGCTGGCGGGGTTCGGATACACATGTAATTAGCGAGGAAGAAGAGGGTGGAAGGAGAGACGAGGGAAGGCGTGGAAGGGCACAGGCCCCGTGCCCGGGGAGCCTGGACCCCCCCCCTCCGCCGCCCAACGCAGCCTCCTCGGCCGCTGCGTGAAGTTGGCCGGGCATCACACGCCCCACCGCAGGCCAGGCGCCGGGAAGACATCTCCTTCTCCTCCTCTTCCTCCAGCCCGCCGCCAGATCTATTATTTCCCTTCAGCCGCCCCCAGCCTCACGGCGGAAGAAGCTGGGGGGGAGGGGGACGTCTCCATTACCCTCTCCACCCTCCCGCTTCCCAGCGGCGGCGACAACGGCCCTTTCCCGCCCGACGGGGGGGGGGGGGGCGCCGGCCCGGCCTGCAGGAGC